>JASDQU011507002.1:1813-22834 GCA_032191745.1 Picea mariana
TTTATGATGTCTAATCTATATATGCTGTGACAGGCTCTTGATGGTTTATGTGTGTGTAAAGGTATCTTGATGTGATATATGCCAATCAAGTATAATGTTAGCTAGGTTATCTGTGATTTGATTAAATTGTCTTGGAATATGTGTAAATGTAATGAAATCAAAATCTCGATATAAAAGTCTAACTTGCAGGTATTTGTGAAAAATGCAAGGATCATGGACACGGTACACATTGTTGAGTTGGAGGATGACTAGTTGGGAGTCAAGTAAGACGCTAAGGTGACGAATACGATGATGGCGAGCATTGGCGATGAGGCCGATGACGAAAGTGTACTCGGCTTGGTTGTTGGTTGCTGAACCCAAACATATTTTGCTAGAGTGGAGCAGTTCATGTGAGGGGGTATAGAGGGCCCAAGCTGTCGAAGCGAGATTTTGTGTTCAACGGCTGGCACCGTTGGCGTAACCGATGTGGTAGGCCGAGGGAGGAAGCATCTGTCAATAACACAAATGATAGTTTAGACGTGAGGTATGGAAAAAAGATTAAAAACACTATAAAATAAATAACCTATTGTAGAATGGCTACGCTTAGGTGTAAAATTTCTTTAAGTATAGCCTGTTGATGGGTTCTTTGAGAGATAGGCTCTTGGGAGAAGCCAGGATGTATGCGCCTTTGGTGAGACCATGTTGGATAATGTAGGGGCCATGCCACAGTGACTTGAATTTTTCATAATCGAGGGTATCGTGAGCGATATCATAAGCAAGGACGAGGTCGCCTTCGTGAAATGAGTGAAGGTTGACATGGCGATCAAAGGTGGCTTTTGACCGTTTTTTGGTTGCCTCATTGTTTTGTAATGAAGATCGACGATCTTCATCCAGGGACTCTAAGTTCAACAAACGCTGCTCCATTGGAGCAGTGTCGGGTAATAGCTCAATTGCGGTGCGTAAGGTGGGGATTTCGCACTCGATAGGAAGAGTGGCCTCTACCCCGTGGACTAGATGAAATGGTGTGAAACCAGTGGCTGTTTTCACGGCCGTACGGTAAGCCCATAGCGCGAAAAATAACATATGATGCCAATTGGTCTTATGTTTGTTAACTGTGCGCTGTAACATGGTCTCGAGGACCTTGTTAACTACTTCGACCTGTCCATTGGACTGAGGGTAATAAGGTGAGGCGAACTCATGGGAGAATCCTAACCAGGATGAGAGTTTGGCGAAAATTTCATTCTCGAAATGTTTCCCGTGATCAGAGACTAGTTGGAGTGGTACTCCAAAGTGGGATATGACGTGATTAAAGAAAAAAAGCACTGCAGTGTCAGCGGTGTTGTTGAAGGTGGGCATGGCTTCAGCCCATTTTGTGAAGTAATCAACTGCGACAATGATGTATTTGTGTCCATTGCTGGATGGGGGGTTACAAGTCATGAATTCGATGCCCCATTTACAAAAGGGGCCTGCAGTAATGACTGGGTGGAGAAGAACAGGTGGTGCTCGTGCTCTGTTGGTGTAAAGATGACATTTATTGCATCACTTCACGGCGTGAATGCAATCGTGAAACAATGTATGCCAAACGTAACCTGCTCGGATGATTTTATGAGTAGTGGACATCTCCGAAAGATGGCCCCTGCACGCGCCGCTATGGCAGTCGTTCAAGACTCTATCGGCCTCATCAATAGTCAAGCATCGACAAAGTATGGTGTCGACCCCTCGTCGATATAAGATATCTCCGATGAGGAGATAGCGGGGGGCCTGGTGGCGAATACGACAATGATCATCTCGTGAGAGGTGGTTATCGAACTTTTGGGTTCAGAGGTAGACGAGGAGGTCACTGTACCAAGGATCATCCGAAGTGATATAAAAGAGATGTTCATCGGGGAAGTTGGTATTGACGGGGGCATTGGTAGTATCAGAGGGGAAGGATGTGACAAGTTCGGCGAGGATGAGAGCTTTCTTTCTCTTGGGTGTTGAAAATTCAAGATCGTACTCGTAAAGGATAACGATCCATTGGACAAATTTTCCATTAATTTGCTGACGACTGAGCAAGTATTGCATGGGGTTGGAATCTGCTATGACTTTAGTCGTGCGAAGTATAATGTAATGGCGCTGTTTCTGGACTGCGAGGACGACTGCAAGGGCTAGTTTCTCTTCGTGATTATACTTCAAGGGTGGCCCTGAGAGGTTTTTACTAATGTAGTAAATGACATGCTCACGATTGTCATCGCCGATTTGAACGAGAACTCCTGCTACTGAGACAACTGATGTTGATATGTAGAGGAAATAGTCGCGATTATAGTTGGGTGAACTAATTAAAGGGGCATTAGAGAGTGCCATTTTAAGATCGTCGAACGCTTTTTGGGCATGTTCATCCCAGTGAAATGGGATGTCGTGGCATAGTAAGCGAAGGAAACCGTGTGCTCGAGTGGCATAGTCTGGGACAAATCGCCATAAAAAGTTAGCTTTTCCTTGTAGGCTTTGGAGTTGGCGTAAATTCTGGGGGGGTAGAATCTCTGTGATGGCTTGGAATTTGAGGGGATCCATGGTAATACCGCTTTGGGAAACGATGAATCCGAAAAGGCGCCCAACAGTGATGCAGAACACACATTTGAGGGGGTTCAAACGGATGTTGTACTGAAAACACTGTTGGAAGATGATCCGTAAATCATCAAGATGATGAGTGCGTTTCTTGGATCGAGCTGTGAGATCGTCCAAGTATGTGAGGATGATATGAGAAAGATCGTGAAAAATGTATGTCATAGCCCGTTGGAAAGTTGCACCAACCTTTTTTAGGCCAAAAGGAATGACACGATATGGAAAAGTACCCCAAGGGGTGATGAATGCGGTTTTGTATTGATAGACTGGATGGATTTGGATTTGATTATAGCTAGAGAAACCGTCCATGAAGGATAGAGCCTCATGGCCTGCGCAGTTGTCGATAATTTGATCGATGAAAGGCGTTGAAAAGTTGTCTTTGGGACATGCGTGATTGAGATCGCGAAAGTCCGTGCATACACGGATAGTTCCCTATTTTTTGTTAACGGGTACAGGGTTGGAAACCCATGAGGTATAGGTGATGGGGTAGATGAACCCTGCCGCTCATAATTTGTCAATCTCGACTTTAATGGCCGCTGCTTTGGATGGGTCTAGTGGTCGTTGTTTTTGGCGAACCGGTGTGATATCAAGCCAGGTGTCTATGCGATGTTCGACAATAGAGGGATCAAGGCTAGGCATCTTTGTGTATGACCAGGCAAAAATATCTCGGTATTATTGGAAGAGGGATTTGTAGGCGGTGATATCTGGAGGGGTGCATGCGGTGCCAATGGTGATTTCCTCTACGACTCCATTTTTGATGGAAATATCGATTTTGATGGTAGGGGAAATGTTAGCCATATTGCCTTCTTCAAAAGCGTCAAGGGAAGGAATGGGGTTGTTGAACCAATCGATATGCCCTGATGGGATAAAATCCTTGGTTTCGACTGCGTATATGGGGTGTTGGTCAGGACGCTTGAAGGCTTCCTGTGAAAAGAAGAGCGATTTGTGGTGTAGCGCATCCCATGGGTAGTTGGGGGTGGTTAATTCCTCAAGTATGTCCTCGTCATAGTGGAATTGGTGGGAATACAAGGGATCTAAATGACTGATGTCAGTGACTGTTACCGTGTGGTTGTCCTTTGGGGATGAAGAAGTGGGGGGAACGACACAATGAGATTGCGATGGTTTTCTCAACATAGAACAAATATCGAGATACTGAGGATTATACGTGGTAGTTGGATGTAAAATTTCTGTGGGAAAATGAACGGGATAATTGGGCGGATTTGGGGGTAAATCCTCATATAAGTCATCCAAGAACCATGGAGGAATAGGGAGTGCTTCTGGTTTGGGAGAAATGATATGAAGAATCTCTAGCGATGGGGTAAGGTCAATCATCGATTCTGTAAGGGGTGCAAGAGTTTGAATCAGGGTCATGTGGCGTTGCCTATATTCAATGATCATGGGACATTGATATGTGAAATGATCTAAGGATTTGCATAGAGAGCAAGGGCATCTCATACGTTCCTTGACTGAATTTGTGACATAATGGATGTCAGTGATGTTTGGTAGGGATGATGTAGTTGGATTGGGTTCGTGCTGGAAGCTTTGGCGTACTGCTACTAATGTCTATCAAAAGTGAGGTAGTGCTGGGAAATGGTGTGTATAATGGCCATATTCTGAACATATGGCACAAGCAAATTTGGTTCGAAGTCCTTTGCTACTTATGTTAGGGGAGGTAGCGGCAGTGCTTGATAAAGTGACGAATGGTGATGGTGTTTGATTGAGTTGAATGAGGTTATGTAACTCGGGTAGAAATGGACATTTGTTGGTTGGGTGTCCATCTTTCTCACATAGTGTGCAAGGAGGTTGGACACGTGGGGAAAGTGGAGCTATGGGCTCCTTCTTCTTTCGCCTGCCTCCAGCTATGGTAGGGATGGTAGTGAGTGGGGGTGTAGGGGAAATGGTAGGAGTGAGTATGGGAATATGCATTGGGATTCCTTCTGTTTGGGGGGGAAGGGATGGTTGAGGAACCATCTCTGGTGGATGTAAATACCAAACTGGGATTGCCAGCACCATATTAGGGAGGGTAAGTGTTGCAGCTACTTGAAAAGCTTGTATTCCTAGTGAAGGGTAAAATAAGGGGATTTGAGTAATGGCTTGGGGAATTGTCTCCCAAACTGGGATATGGCCTTGGGGCGTGGTGAAATTGTGAACTAGTGGAGACAACGAGTTCATAGGAGGTTCGCGAGGGAGGGGATCTGCGACTAGTGGGACGTCAGATATAAGAGAAACCTCACTAGGAGGAAGGGTACCCTCAATGCCAGTTCCTTTGGACGAGACGACACATACCTGATTGGAAGGATGAAGGAGCGGTGGTGCACCATGGTAAGTTCCTAACAAGGATCGGTCCTTGAAAATTTCGGGCCCCATTTCGATGAGTGGGTACGTCTCATGATTAGTATGGATGAAAGGGAGAATGTTATCGATGTTGGCGGAAGGGTTAGGCTCATAATGTGAAACTTGATTGATGGTAATGATCTTCCTGTTATGAGGGAACATCATGGTTCGAAAGATGGAAGAGGAAACTACCTTCATAGCGTACATGTAGCTATGACCGAACAAGATATTGTAATCAAGTGGGGAATTGATAACTTCAATGTCAATGAGAATGGTCTTTCTCCCGAGTTCTACAGGGAAATTTTGGAAGAGCCCTTCGGGAGAAGATGGTCGTCCATCATAAGCTCTTAAGGTAATGGCAGATAGTATGAGTTCGAGGGAGCCAAGTTTCTTCCATACTGACTTGGACATGATGCATGTGGACGCACCTTCATCAATGATGCATTGATGAACGATAATGTTTCGAATTTTCACTGGGATTTGAAAAGCGATGAGAGTGGGGAGACGAGGTTCTCCGCTGTCGAGATCAAATGTGATGAGTTGGGTATCCACGGGGTCGACTGCCCCCAAGGCAGAAAGTAATGAATTTTGCTGAGTAGGACAAGTTTGAAGTACTTCTAAGACTGACATGGTAGCTGGGGACTGTGCTAAATCATCAACCAAACTATAATTATGAGCTGCCCTCGCTTGCGGGTTGTGGACATTCCTGCGCAATGGGATGTGAGGGATGCGAAGAGGTGTTTCCATGTTAGGGAGAGGGATCATCAAAGGGGGTCCCGTTGGTGCTGGGAGTGTTTCTGGGGGAATGGGAGGAGACTTAGTGGGTGCTCGATATTCAAGACTACGTGTTTGCAGAAGGACTTCTTCCTCACTGGTGAGGAGGATAGTACGATCTGCTGGATTGTTTGGATTGAGATACTGTCCCAACGGTGATGGGGTAGGTTGCATGTCCTGTTGGGTGGTCATCACTCCTTGGTGTGGAATGGGGTTTTGCACCATGGCTAGGGGTGGTTGTTGCACGTATTGTTGTGGGGCCTGCTGAGGGGCAGGCGGTGCTGGAGTATGTGGTCCATTCACTGAGTCTTTCATCCATTTAAAATCAAGGATTTGGGGGCAATGATGAGTATAATGACTGAACTCACCGCATAGAGCACAAGGGAAGTTGGTTAGAAGATTATTGTTATTTTTCCCTTGACATTTGTTGTTATTTCCCCCCTGAGGGTTTTGATTCCCTTGATTCTGGTTGCCCCCAGTGGGTTGGTTTTGGTGGGGGGAATTTCCGCCTGGACCTGAGTTGTTATTGTTCCAATTTTTTCCTTTCTTTTTGGCATTATTCGACTGATGGGTCGGATTTTCCGTATTCATCTATTCGAAATTTTGATATTGCTGAATGGGAGAGGGTTGAACAAAATTAACCCCAGCGTGAGGATGTCCTTGTGGTGGAGCCATGGGCTGGGGAGGGCCAGGAAATGGAAAGTATGGATTATTTTGTGGTAATGATCCATAAGGTATATAGGAAGACGTGGTGCTTTCGCTAGTACTTAGAGTATAAGCTGAGGTAGAGGGAGTACTCGAACTTGTTTGGATAGGTGGGTGTATTGTGGGTGCCGGCAATGGCCCACTGATGGGTGGAGGAAGAGCAACAGGGTATGGTTGTTGATAAGGGGGTGGAGGGTAATAAGAGGTTCCCCCATATGCCGACGGATATTTAGGTGTGCCATACATAGGTGGTTGTGGATTGTGGTGCGTGGTGTTACCAATCAATCCGTCTGCTGAGTGAGACATCCCGAGTTTATCTTGGCCAAATGGCACAGGTTTTGGCAGATCAGGAAGTACTGTGTACAAGTACCTTGATTGAGAATAGATGAGGTCGTATTGTTGAGCCTTACTGATGGCTTCTTCTTCTGATTGAGGGAAGGTGGAAGCCACATCTTTACCGAGGAGTGAGACAAGTGATCTGAGAAACCAATCAAGACATTGTTGTTTGGTGGTTTCTGCTTTGCACAAACTACGTCGTCGACGCCACTCGTGAATGTGATCAATGATATGTGTAGCTGAGGTTTGTTTAAAATTAGAGAGTAGTTCAAGACCATTGTCATGGCAGATTGGTAATTGGAAGAAGGTAAAAAATGCTTTGGCCAAGGACTCGAAAGTTGCATGAGACCCTGATTTTTCATCTACATACCATTTGGTTGAGGGGCCCGTGAGTGTGCATTGAAATAATCGTAGTCGGATGAAATCATCCATAATGGTGTTGGAAGAACACCATAAGTGGAAAGTCATGACATGGTTGGCGGGGTCATCATCGTCCTTTCCTTCAAACTTGGGGATATCTGAAGGTAGTTTGGTAGGCATTGCAGGCCATGTGGGGTCATGCAATATAGGGTCATTTGTGATTTTTCTTAGATCTGGTATGTTAAGAGAGGCTAGATATGGCATTTGGAGTGGTGGTAGAGGATTAGTTCCAGCCATGGTGTGAGTGTTCTGTGGACCTGACCCTTGAGGGGGGCTAGGTGGGTTGGTACTTCCCCCTTGAGAGGAAGTTGCCCCCCCGCTTCCAGGTAAAGGAGAGCGAGTGGATGGTGGACCTTGGGAATTGGACCCAAGTAAGGTGGAACCAAGCAAAGCTGATCCTAAGAAAGTGGCACTCACAGGGGTGTGAGAAGGTGGAGCCAATGAGTTGGCAAGACTAGGAACTCTCCCTAAAATAGGAGGGAGGTTCAACAAGCGTTTGGAACGACGGGGGTTTTGTGGGTCCCTTATTATGTCCGACTAGCTGAGTGGATGTGTGCGGATGGTGGTGAGAGCAATAAATAAACAAGAGCGTTTGCTGCAATTTTTGAACTTTACACGATATATATCTAAATAAAATGTAATCAGAAGTGCATCATACATAAAGTGTTTTGATAAAGAAGCATATATGTGGATAAGTGGGTTTTTTCCGCGTGGGGGATCAAAGAAAACAAATGCTTGTGTCCTAAAAGAGGTAACATCCTTCCTCTCAAATAACACTAGACCTTCCAATAGTACTCAACAATGGGGTCTGAAGTCACCAGAAGAGAAACTAGTGAAGGATGAAGTAATCAGTTATAATGAGGGGTAAAGGGGGCATATCCTGAAAGAGCTGGCGATATTTCCCAATAGCCACACAAAATCCGATCAAGGTACAATTGCAACCCACAATTGCCACCTAGGTAGATGTTCTAAAATTTGGTCACTAGGTACCTCGGTCAAAGTGCGACATTTAGATTTTCGGCCTAAGAAATGGGTCACGGGCTGGATCTCGTCCAAGAGGTGGGTTCCTCAAGGGGGGACGTACAGAACAACCAGACCTCGGCCTTCAACCCTTCATGGGCATCTCCCTGCCTTACGGTGTTAGGAACACTTAACTTGGAGGATTTTAAAGTTCCTTATTTGACAACTTCTATTGTTTTGAAAATGTGAGAACCAGATAACGAGGAGTTATTAGGATGCCTATCCCCGAGATCCTACCTAGACTAAAAGATTTATTTTGGCACCTCCTATAGAGGAAAACTTAGTGAGTTTTTTAGAAAATTTTTAGATGTGTTTGTTTGAGAGATTGGGGGTGTGAGCCGATCTCGTTGAAATTAAATGGGAGTGGATAGTTTCGTCAAGCAAAGGGTGGGGTGTTTCAGAATCCCTTTGGATGAAACTTACTTTAACCTCCACATTTCAAGATGAAAGCTATGTGAGTGAGAAGTGACTTTTGTGTGTGAATGAGTGAAAGTGTGCCAATTTTTTAATAAATTAGGTGTCACCTTGCTGCATGTGTACTTCGCTTGGTCCTTACAAGTGTTGATTACCTAATTTAACTAAATGCCTTTGGTACAACCTTGCGTAATTCAAAAAGTCCCTAGGAAACTAGCATATGAACATGTGGGTCCTTTACTATTCCTTTAACTCCCTATTGTGATCTATTCTAAGAAAGTTTTGAAACTATCCTAGATTGTGATCATGTGGGCATGTATGGGCCCGTTACAAAACCTTTAAACTTCCCTAGTGATTTAATTTAAGAAATTAAATTTCAACACTATCCTATCTTTGTAGCATATGGGCCCGTTACAATCTTGAGATGTGTTTGAAAAATAAACTAAGAGGAGTCTTGAGGGGGCTGTTGTCCTCTCCTAAAGGTTTAGTCTTTTTAAGGGAGATGAAATTGTCCTACAATCTTTTTCTGATTCTCAAGGTCGCTTTGAAGTGCGAGAGAAGATCATACTAAATGATTGTTATCCAATTTCTGGTCCCGATGCAAGCTTTATGTGATTACAAATGATTCCAACTTATACTCTTTAGTCAAAGCAAGCCATCCATGTGGAAAAATGAAAGCAAAAGAGGAAATAATGATTTTTAAACCGCCCAAGTGCCTATTTGTTTTTGACTAATCCCTTTATATGAAGAGGGAATTAAGTGTGGTGCAGATTACAACATGCATGGGATCATTTCTAAGAAGGCTAGGGGCCTTCCACAAATCACAAAAAGGATTACAATGTGTATTTTTTTGCACAGGTGCGTGGGTCTCAGAGTAGACAGAGGCGCATTGAGCGCCAATGTGTGAACTGAAAAAGATGTTTGGGCGCAGGTGCGTAGAGAGCGCTGAGTAACACAGTAATTTTGGTGCACATGTGCACGATGCGTGACTGTGGGCCAATAAACCCGCGCACACATGGAATTCTTTCAACTCAACTTTGAATTGGATGTTTTGCAGGTTGGTTTAGGCCAGTTATGGTACCTGTAAGTTAAATAAACCAAAATAAGATCTAGAAAAACCCAAATGGGGTAGGAAATTGATACATTTCCCCAGTGGAGTCACCAATCTGTTGCGCCTCTTTTGTCACCTAAATGAGCAAAACAAAGTTGCTTAGAAGCTTAGTTAGGTTAGCTAAGCAAGACAATAGTAAAGGAAATGGTTAGAAAATGAAACATAAAAGACTAAGTTAATAATTAAACTAGAAAATAAAAGAACAACTAAACTATTGAGCATAAGGACATAAGAACAAGAAACAAACAAGACTCATCTCACCAATGGAAAGGATTGTATTAGTGAAAAAGAAAACACCGAGAAGAAAGGGGACTTTGGGTCCCTTCTTCCTCCAAGGGAGGGCTATTGGACCCCCACAATTTGAGCTCTTCTTACAACTTTGAAAACTTGAAAGAAATGGTGAAAGAATTCCAAGCTAATCCACTCAAAAGGTGAGGTGGATTTCCCCAAATGTAATGATGCTAGTACACTCTTGATGAGAAAAGAGGATTCCCCAAGAGAATAGTAGAAGCATAACCTTGCAAATGAATTCCTTGAAAATGTAGTGCACCCATGGCCTTGTTTTATAACACCACTTTGAGGTATTGTGCAACCAGCTTTTAGTGTGAAAATTGGTTGTTTAGGGCATTTTTAGGTCTTTGACCAGCCACCCAGTCAGATCCAACCGAGATTTGGATGTCAAATCAACTTGGAAGCTAAACCAAAAGTGGGTGGGAGGCCGACCAATCTCATAAATGCACCGTTCTCAGGTGTGCACGGCTTTTAGCGACCACAGTTGCGCATCGTGCGCATGTGCGCTTTTCTTGTGTTTCTGGATGGCGCATGTGTGCGCGCGCCCTGTGTAGTCCTAGCGCACTTTGATTTTATAACTGGTTGTATAGTTTTGGACCTTTTGGAAATGTTTTTTGGTAATTTTGGTCCATGGGTGAACTCATAGCTGTTTGAAGATGCTAGATTCCTGTAACCATTTGCGGACGAAATTTCAGTGATAACACTAACCATCATACAAACAATGATAATAAAGGTTTCTGTTCAAGTGTAAAGATTTAATTGTAAATTTCTACAAATAGTTAGGAGACAACGTCGCATACATCTGAGGTTTACATTGCAACCACTAGGAGAGAAACTCTTTGTGTGTTATTTCAGAGGTGCAACATAAATAATGACTCCCTGATACAAACTTGTGTTTAAAATTGCAAGCATATATGAATCTTACCAACAAGCTTGCATGGAAGGGTATGGACCAATGCCCTTTTGTTCTCTCATTGATACAGATTATGCGTTGTACTTGGTAGCAACATATTTCTTAAGATATGTATCTCCTATCAAACTCATCTCTGCCAACAATGTTAAGCTCAAATGGTAAAATTGTGGCCGAAAAGATATGTACCAATGCCTTGAAAGAAATGGGGCAAAAAGGGGTCTATTGTGTGTGTGAGGGGAATCAATCCACTGCTGAAATAGGGTGCAGCAGCTGGGGCATTCAAGAAAGTAAAAACCACATTCTAAACTCCAAACAACTTCATAAAATATTCATCGTGCAAATTTGCCAAATTGGACAAGATAATTGTTATGCAAACATAAATAAAAAAACCAAGAAACAATTTTGTGTATTACACCATCTATTGAGAAAGAATACAAAAAGGAAGCTATTTCAAATGGTTAGCTCAAGGTCAGATGGAACAATGTTACTAGAGAAAAATGATGCACAACATCTGATGAAGAAATCCCGAAATTTTTTTGCATTAACTGTGGGGCGAATCCAACCTTTGAGGTGTATTAGAAAGTACCAACCACAAGTTTCCTCAACGAATAAACTAGGGCTTAGGTGTACATTCCTTCAACAATTGGTCAAATGCATAGAGGTATTCCTAAATAGCTCAGAAGAGTCCAACAACTAATTTTCCATGGGGGGGCGGGGTGTGTCTAGCTTCTTCTAAAAGTTGGACTCATCTTATAATCTTTACAATGTTTCATATGGAGTATAATGGGTTGATAGAATGAGGGGTGAGCCCCCTTTTAAGCTTTAAGACTTATATCACATGATTTTTCATTGAACATTTAGTGAAGCCCATAAAAGTTTGCCCTCCTTCCTAGCTCTAAAGCTGACATAATGTTACATTCAATTGAATTTTGTGGGACCCCATTAGAAGTGTGCCCACCTATCTTTGTGCTAGGTTGAAGTACACTTAGTTGCATGAGTTTGGTGGGGATTAGGAGAAGTGCTCCCCTCACCTTTAGCTAGAAAACCCAATGTTCATGAAGTCAAACCCATGTGGTCCCCCTAGGTGTTTCCCTACTTACATTTTCTTGCTACAGTATCATTTGATAGCTTCCATCTAATGAATTTTGGTGGCATTGGCTTAGGAAATAAATTTAATCCCTTATTTAAATAATTCACATGAAAATCCTTAGTGAAAACTTAGGGATTTAGTCAATTAGTCATGAATGATTCAAAATTCATTTCATTTTTTACAATGGAGTATACCAGTACATATGATATGGGACAAATACGAGTGTTGGGGATAATGCAATTGCTAAGGATAAAAAACAATGAAATGAGTGAGAAATGGGACATGGTACCCCCTTCCTAACCATGCACATCACCAAGGAGAAATCGTGTGCAATTAAGATTGGTGCCTGATCTCTGATGACAACACTGATGCGTTGGATGATTAATATGATCCGAAATAGCCTTGTGTACCCTCTTCTGCAGCTACTAAGAGACAATGATACTCAATCGTGATGTGTGTGGTAACAATGGATCCAACATGGGGATGTATTCTTTGGAAGAGAATATGAGAACCCCAAACTCTCTACTAATACCTACACCTGCACACATCTCAACCAAGAAGGACTAAATAGAAAACGCAGGGTGATACTATCACCCTAGAGATTCATATAAAAAACTCATCAAAGTATAAACATAAATCAATCAATGAGATTCATAATATCAAAAGCACTGGCAACAATACATGTACGAAACTAAAATGACAAGCGCGAGTGTTAAAAACAAATAATCCAATCTATTGCTTCTAGGAGCTTATCAGTCCTCCTTTACTTAAGCACACAAATAACAAAACCAAGTGTATTAAAAAATTCAATGCAATCATTGGATGAGCTTATTAATACAATGAACTTCTCCCTTGTGCTTGGTTTGTAATCTAAAAATGATAACATCAACCATACATTGGATATACGTTGGAGGCTCAACAATTTCTTGGCTGCAAATGGATGTGAGCATCTGAAGATGAGACACAACGTAGGGATCATATGGAAATGGGTACACATTATTGCATGCATGATCTACCCACCACTATATAGAGCTAATGTAGTCACTGTCAAGGAACAAATTATCCCCTTGTCCTACTATTTCTCTCTTGTCAACATTATAAATGGGATCACCTTCTACGTAAATATAGTAAGGATCTTTCCACTGTTTAGACAAGACAAAATAATCTAAAGAGACTGGCCTAGAAATGCAATTATATGAGTGCTACTCTTCATCATCCAATTCACAGTTTTCTTGATATGCCTCAATATTCATAATTACCTCTTCCTCATGCAATGGCGGGGGATAAACATGTAATGTATTTGAGACTACATTTTTAATGATTATAGGGTTTTCAACATGTTCTTCCTGGAAGCTATTTTCTATGAATTCCGAGATATATGAGACATTAAATACTTGGTTTTTGATATGAATAGGATCTGCTAAAGGGCCGACAATGGCTGTAGACTTTTCACATACCCTCGTGCTCTTGACTTCACCACTATGTTCCTCATATACAGATTTTTTTACAATTTTGTTATCTTGATCTTGCTTGTAGGTGGGAGCCCAACGTTTGAGGAATGCTTGGCAAGAGACAAAATTTCACCTTTTCCCAATGATTTGAACCAATCTTTTTGCATTTCCCATTAAATACATAGCAAACATTTTCATCCAGATGTCTTTGTGAATAATACTTAAACTTGAAACATAATCCAGAAATAATGAAACATGTTGCTATACTAGAAGAGGGTCCCCATAGAAACACATAATTTGACTTGTCCACTTTAGATTGGACCGATTTGGATACCCGGGAATATTTGAGAACTCTAGAGGACCATATAGTACATGAAAGTCACATGGTGCTGTCATATTTCACCAACAATGGAAGATGAGATCTCATATTAATGATATGGAATTGTTTCTAGAGGAGTCATCGGATGAATGCCTCAAAATCTGATTGGCACTCATCACAATTGTGGAAGCATGCTCTTCCAGATTTTCAGAAAACGGATCTTTCTCTTTGACAATGGTGCCAAAATGTTACTACTTGGTTTTTCATGCTTAGATAAGCAAGTTCAACACTTGGGACAAATCGAGGGAAACTCGGAAAGGGAACCATTGTCACCTAGGCTCCCACTTGCTCACTCTTCTTAGAGGAATACAAGTGACTTAAAAGGGGGCTTTGCTGATTAGGATACTTTCATACTGTGGTTTATTAAGTATTAGCATGAAAGGGAATGCTTTTTTTCAACAGGGTTTGTGAAGCACTCCACACTCTTACAAGGATGCTCCTTGGAATCTCAAATGGAAAAAGTCAAGGCTGCTTAAGATTGTGGTGTTGTAAGTAATAGCAGGGGTCGCTTAGACATATAAATAGTGTGAATATCCAGACATAAGAAACATAATATTCAAACTTGCAATGAAAATGTTTAAAACCAACATTCATGATGAAATTTTATCATATGCCTTTGTGATACCAACTTCAAGACCTGCTACATTATTGTTTGATGAAAGTGAGAATCATTTGAGGACATATGATTGATAGGATTTGTAGCAATTTCCTTAGACAACTTATAAATATGCCTTCTGTTGACCGCCCATTTAGCACCGGTGGTCAACTCATGTGCCATGAAGAGATGCATTGTCAGATGCACATGTTGTCGAAGACTTTGGTTCTACAGGGCATGTTTGGCCCCAACACTTATTTTTGTAATTGGAATTTCCACACCCCTGCATGGGTTAATAATGTAATAGGTTTGCATGAGTCATGTCTAGGTTAGTTACCTTGGGATTGGTTCACTGGGAGAGTTCCTTTCACCGAGGGTTTTTTATCCTTAGGTTATCAATTGGGCTTTTCAGCCTTATTGATTTCCCTTGAGTTTTTCCCTCACACTTGCAATAAAACCTCCAAAGTGGTGAACGACATTCTAGTGGGATTATGTTTTGGTAAATATTATAAGGAATCATTGTAAATGACAATGCAAGACATCTTAGAAATTTTCATGGAATTCCGTCGAGTCTAAGTTAGTTTTTTTAATTAATTAATTTTTAATTAAATTTCCCTAAGTTTGGAAGTTTAATTACATAATTAATTAATTATTTTTGAGCAATAATTGTAAAAACTAGGTCCTTGGACTTTTGATAGGGTTATTTGTGCTCAAAATAAATGGAATAGCACCCCCTACATCCATGGACCAAGTTTCAGCTCAGTCAGACAACTTTAGCCATGGGTTAGTCCACCCGGAGTGTAAGTCAGTTTAAAACAACAATTTTAATTGCTAAAGTCCAAACATGACAAAAATGTAAAATTGTAATAATGAGTTTAGAGGATGTAAAATGATGGAATAAAGGTTAGAGAGAGCCTCCCTAAGCATAAAATAACCCTCCCAACCTTTTCCAACCTATTCTAACCCATTTTCCACCTTCCACACTCAAACGTTATGCCCCCCTAGGGGGATTGACGTTTTTTCTTTTTTGATTTATTTTGTGGCTTGAATGGGCCCCCCTCTCATGAGTTATGACTCCCTTTAACCCCCACATCACCTCCTAGGGTGATCCCACTCCCTTTTTATCATTAATCCCCCTCCATTCCTTCATTTTCACCTCTTTTTTGCGCCCTTCAAGAGGAGTTACACCCCCCTGCATATAGAAACTCCACAAATGATTTTTTAAAAATTATTTGAGACCTATCACATTCCTTGACATCAATCCCAAGGCCTCCCGCACCTCTTTGCTTGATCCCAACACCTCCTACATTTTTCTACACCCTAGATCTAGCTTTCAAACCCTAGATGGTGTGCCCTAACCTTGAGATCTACTCTTATTCTTGGTGGTGGACACTTGGAATTGATCCAAGAGAGGTAGGTTTGCCTCTCCAAGTATAAATATATCTCATTTCTCCTCTACAACTTACCATATATTGAGTTATTGTTATGCTACTTGATTTTCCACTCTATCTCTCTCTCTTTTCCATCCATTTTCATTTTCTTCTCTTAGGGTTTTGGAGCAAGTATTTCTCCAAGATCCCTCTTCTTGAAGCAATAATAAAGGAAACTTTGGAGGATATTTTGGGAATATATACAAGTATTTTTGTTCTTGCAAACATAAGAGGTATAATCTTTTCAATTTGATATGATGCATGTATGAATGGATCTTAGGTAAAGTATTTTATTTAAGTAGGTTTTCCAAAGAGTATTCTTGTGAATCTATATATGTGGTTAGCTAGATAATGTGCAAGTATTTCACTTATTAGTTTAACCCTCCATATTATCCATTGTATGCATGCTATTGTGTTGAGTTTTTGCAGGTTGGACCTCAAGGGTTTCATTAGAAGTGCTTTGAGAAAAAGTCTATTCTTTGGGAATTTCATACACTCCAAGCATTCTTCCTCTATTGCTCATTCTCTATATATTTCTGTTGCAGCCCATATTTCATCTAGCATACTTAGTCTTATGGTCATCAAAACTTAATTTTTTTTTTTTTCATAAAATTTCCAAGCTTGTATTGTTGTGTGTAGCTCTCCTAGAAAGGGAACCTTGCTGTTTTTACAGGTTCAGATTTGATTTGGAGAGGCTTGGCTACATCAAGAAGTCCACATAACACTAGAAAACCCTCCAAGGGGATTGGTAGCTATCTCTTTAACCTCCTCTTTCATTTTCAAGCAATCTTTTTTCATTTTTCCTTTTGTGTGCTTGTAGTAGCTCACATCTAGTGGGAGAAAAGGGTATGACCCCCTCCCACGTGTGAGCTTGTTGGGTAGATGGTGTGTGGGTAGATCTTGTTTTCATTTGCCTCTTTTTTCCCTTCTTAACCTAGGATGTGGGGGTTTTGAGTTTGCTTGTATCTTGTTCTTTTTTTAGATTTTATTTATCCTTCTTAGGGCTAAGACGTGGGTTTTAGGAGAAGTGGGCTCCTTCTCAAACCAAGATGTGGGGATTAGGGTTTTTCTTGTTTGCTTGTTTGCTTCTTGATTGGTTAGTTTCCTTTTCCCTTCTTTTCTTGCCTTTCTTGCTTGTTTCTTGGTTTGCTTTTCTTCTTCCTTGCCTCCTTTTTCTTGTTAGCTTTTTCCTTCCTTTGTCAAAATAATCTTAATAAACAATAATCTTATTAATCACCTACCTAGTTGGGAGAGGAATACCCCAATAGGTAAGGCTAAGTGTTAATACTTGATGATATGATATGATGTGATGTGATCTATGGTTTAATGTTTTAATTACTTATGTTCTAGATCTATATCTCAACCTTAAGCCTATTGGGCAACACACTTAATAAGTAACCTAACTAAATCTTGCTTAGTTTCATTTCAAGCTTGTTATCTTCCTTTATGCACATGGTTTAGATCTTAATGCTTGAAATCTTTAAAGTGCTTAAAAAGTAATTGGTTCTTTAGTCTATTTTGCTTATATCGATTGGAAGCCATTTGCTTGGGCTTGAATGAATGGTTAAGCAGGCAAACACAAATTAAATTTTCTTTCAATCTCTTGAAGGCAAGTTGTTCTTGCCCTAATGCTCTTATTTCATAGCAAGCTCTTATTGCACATGTGATAGTTTTAATTTTCAGCCATCTTATTTTCTTTTTATGTGTTCATGAACTCAATTGCTTAAGCTCATGACAACACACTTTAAAGATAATAACAGTTTCGGCCATATCACTAAATTGCACCTAAAATGTGCCTTAAAATCTTCTAAACACTCTAATAACCACCTAAAAGTCTACCTAATCAAGTTAAATACTTAATAGACTATTTAGGGTACCTTAGACCACCATCTTCACCATCTAAAACAGGGTTTGAGGAAAACAACAGAGGGTAGTGGCAGGGGACTGTCTCGTGGCGCACCAGGTGTGTGTCCTCCCCGGGAAGTACTCTTGTTTTGGGATGATTGGTTTTGCTAGGGTTGGTCTCGTTTCCATACTATCTTGAGCGTCCATTAGTTATTTGGCAATATAAGGAGGAGGCTTTGGTGAAAGCTTTAATAAAATTTGATAAATCTTAAGAAAACCTAATAATTAAACCCTAGACCAAACCTAATAGAGTACTTGGGGGTTTAATAATTAAGAGTGTGGATCATCTTTGATAATCTTAACAACATTTGTGCTAAGTCTTCTAAATATCCTCAAGTTGTTGTTGATCTTGCTCATGATGATAATGATGTGTTGGTGATGACCTTATAAATGTGGTAATAAGCTTTCATCTTTGTTATCCTGCACACATAAAGATAAATGTGGTTAGCTTGCTTGTTGTACTTTATATATTCTTAAATTATTTTGCATCAAGTGCTTTGTGGATATCTCATTTATGAATAGATATTTTGTGATTATTTTGTAAATGCTTGTAACTAATATTCATTGGTTTAATTGATTCTCTTGTAATTTTGTAAGTAACTTGTAATCTACTTATAACGAAACACCCTTTAACATAGTTGACCCCTTGCCCAATCTTTAGGCACTAGTCTTAGTTTACCTAGGGAAAATGCTTGCTTTTCATGCTAACCCTTGCATCTTGCATGGTTGCCTTAGCATCTTAGGAATAGAATCCCCCAAACCTTGTAAATAATTCAAACTAACTCCTAGAGCTTAACTTAATTCATTTAGTAACTAAGGTCTACCCCCTTTGGCTTCCCTAGGAGTAAGCCTAGAGGGAAGAGGTTCCGTTCAAAGTGACAGCGTGAGCTATGAACCTAGGCATTGTGCCTCCAAGGACACACTAAGTGAGCCAGAATTAGCTCACAGCTTCAAGTGTGTATAAGGACGACAACATCTTTGGCGCCATTGCCGGGGATAAGTCATTTATCCTTGGTCTTAATGACTTAACTTTTTAAGAACTAATAATTTTTTGAGTTTGCATTGGTTAGCTTTGTGTGATTCTTTTCCAAGTGGCGAATCCATTGAACAAATCTATCAAGTACACTGCAAGGAGCAACCCTTGTAGGCTGCTTGAAATTCTTGGAGAAGAAGAACTCACTGATATCCAATTCTTGTTCCAAACTTAACAAATTAACTTCTGTTTTCCTTCTTGTTTTTTATTTGTTTGATGCTCTTGTTTGTCTGAAATAAACTTGGTCATATGGCGACTCCACTCTAAAATAATTCGACAAAGTATTCTTCGAGAAGGATCTCATGGCTTGTTCTCTGCATCCTTGTACTTTAAAGATTTTTGGATGAAGCTAGCATGTTTCCACGTGAATTGGTTGATGATTTTATGGAAAGATGGAAGGGAAAGAACCTTTAAGATATGGACACAATCAGTTCAGACATTGAAGAAGATACTTCACCAGATCCCATTAAGGAGCTTAAAGAAATACTTCTGAACATGCCATATGCCCATAAAAAACAGTTTGAATCCATGAACTTACAACTAGATATCATGGAGGCTCGCCTTGCAGAAGATGAAGCTTATGTTGAATATCCAGACCCCCTTGAACTTGAGCCTGACAATGAAAAATATGAGGAAATTCATTGGGAGATTCCGGATGAATCCGTGGATGATACAGTGATTTATTTTGAGGAGGTAAAGAAACTTGAGTTTTAAAATGTTGAATATCTAGATGATTCAATTCCCCACCCTCCTCCCGAGGAACCAATATTTTTGAAGGCTAACTTTGAAAATCTCGAGGAAAATAGTATGATGGTTCCTGTGGTATGTTGTTTTTCAACCTCTCAACCGGAAGATGAGTTAATGCAGAATTATGTGGAAATGGAAGACAACTTTATTTTAATGATGTCATATCATTATGGGTATTGGTTGGCCTCCCACCTCGACATTCATGAACAACAATGTATTCAGAATTTACACGGCTTGTCTTTTTCCAGTGTTTGGTTGAAGAGAAGAAGGGGCATGATTATTGGCTGGTTCTTCCTCACAAAAAGTTCCAAGTTAATAAAACTTGGGAAGGGGTCTTCTATGAGTAATCTTGGACTAGGATGTTTCAGACACTTGTGGCATCATTTCATCCATTACATGGGTGGTTGTAACGTATCTCTAACCCTTCCTTGTATTTTACTTTTGTATTATTTCATTCATTATATCAATATGTACTTAGATTTTTTTTTTTCGGTACCATAGATTTATTTGTTGTAAATTATGATGTTGTACTTTAGTATTTCATTATGTAATGTTGTATATAGAATTCATTGATTTAATCATGTATATATGTATTCTTATGTTGGTTATTGGTGAGCACTATTTTTTGTAGGTGCTGGATTCTCGTATGCTCTCCGTCTCAAGTGAGAAGATCGAACACACGTCCCCATGTGGAGCCAGAGGCTGACCACCCATTTAGCACCGGTGGTCAACTCATGTGCCATGAAGAGATGCATCGTCAGATGCTCATGTTGTCGAAGACTTTGGTTCTACAGGGCATGTTTGGCCCCAACACTTATTTTTGTAATTGGAATTTCCGCACCCCTGCGTGGGTTAATAATGTAATAGATCTGCATGAGTCATGTCTAGGTCAGTTACCTTTAGATCGGTTCACTGGGAGAGTTCATTTCACCGAGGGTTTTTTATCCTCAGGTTATCAATTGGGCTTTTCATCCTTATTGATTTCCCTTGAGTTTTTCACTCACACTTGCAATAATTCCTCCAAAGTGGCAAACGACGTTCTAGTGGGCTTATGTTTTGGTAACTATTATAGGGAATCATTGTAAATGACCATGCAAGACATATTATAAAGTTTCGTGGAATTCTGTCGAGTCTAAGTTAGTTTTTTTTAATTAATTAATTTTTAATTAAATTTCCCTAAGTTTGGAGGTTTAATTATTTAATTAATTAATTATTTTTGAGAAATAATTGTAAAAACTAGGTCCTTAGACTTTTGATAGGGGTATTTGTGCTCAAAAGAAATGGAATAGCACCCCCTACATCCATGGACCAAGTTTCAGCTCAGTCAGACAACTTTAGCCATGGGTTAGTCCACCCAGACTGTGAGTCAGTCTAAAACAACAATTTTAATTGCTAAAGTCCAAACATGGAAAAAATGTAAAATTGTAATAATGAGTTTAGAGGATGTAAAATGATGGAATAAAGGTTAGAGAGAGCCTCCCTAAGAATAACAT
>JASDQU011507003.1:0-10626 GCA_032191745.1 Picea mariana
GGCTCCCAAAAAAGCTTATACTCGATCTCACCCAGACCTAGAACCTACAATAGCAACTGATAATCCAGAATAGTTGCTTAGGAAAAAGACCATTGAAGAAGGTTTAGTAAGACATAGTCTCCTTCAGAGGTCCCCTTCTCTTCCAAAGGAGCTTGTTTCCCTTCAGGATCTTAACTTTGACATCCTTTTTGAACAAAGCCTGTTTAGAATGAAATCTGATAGCTTTGTGGCTAAAATAGTTCTAGACCCAACCATCTTGCAACCTTGGACTGATGAAGTTCTATCTCCCACTGCTAAACCTCGAATCACTCACTCTGTGCTATCTAGCCCCTCCTCATCCTCATCTTCTATCACCACCCCACCTATCATCCAAGTTGTCATTCTACCCCCTCCGCCTATCATGGCAGCCAGGTATGCTCCCTTGGTGTTGGTCGTACCTCTTCATGCTATGCCCTAGGATTACCAAACGAGACTTCCTCAGTTTGATGGAATAGGGCCCTTGAATGCACAACAACATGTAAATAAAATGAATTACTATTTTGACCTACATGAAGTAGATGAAGCTAGCGTTCAAATGAGATTGTTTGCGCAGATTTTGATAGGTGACGTTAAGAAATGGTACAAAGGCTTACACACTGCTTCAGTGCTTGACCTTACAGTGTTTCAAAGAAGTTTTCTAGACATATGGGAGGTAAAGAAAAATCCTCTCCATATCTTGTCAGAATATGAAAACATCAGAAGAAATCAAGGTGAGACAGTACAAGATTACTGCACCCGTTTCAATAATCTGTACAATGCAATTCCAACCAATATTAAACCTCCATAAGGTTTGGCATTGATAAAATTCCCTGATGGTTTTGACGTTGATATGTCGTATCAATTAAGGGAAAGAAACTCCACCACGTGAAAGGACATGCAGAAAAGAACAATAAGTGTGGAGGCCAACCTGTTGGAAAAAAGGGCACGACAAAGGACAGAGAGGAGAGTCACAATTAAAGAGGAACCTTCCACATCAAATTTTGATTCCAAATTATCCATAGAAATGGAAAGAATGATGGAGAGACTTACTGTATCCGAAAGAAACCCTCCTAGAGAAAACCCACCAGCTCCTCAAATTTGGAATCCTAACTTCAAAATAAACCCTCTTCAAATCAGGTAGAGAGATCCTAGGGATCAAAGGGAACAGAGAGGTCCTAATCAACAGATCAGATCGCCCCTACAAGAAAATTATGCTGATGAAGGAGATGAGGTAATTGAAGAACCGAAGGATACACACATAAACCTCATGGGAATTCACAATAACAAAGCAATTTTCCTCACCCAGGAGGAACAAGAACTTTTTCTTCTTTCTCAAACAAAGGTGAGCGAATAAGCTGTAGATATCGAACAACAGGAATTTGAAAATGCCATTATGGAGGTACACCGACAGTACCATTTGTGAAGTAAAAAGACAGATGGAAGTTCCCCAAAAAAGGTAACCAAAACAAAGAAGATAGTCGAAACCAAGAAAGCCCCTGAGCCTTCTATCAAGAGGATCCCTGAAAAAGGCAATGTTGAAGATCCAACAAAAAGAAACCTTACCATTTTGAAAAGATCATCACAGACTGAGGTTTCATCAACCAACCCACCAAATATTTATGCTCAGAAGACTACGGTGGAAAAATTAGAATTGCAGAGCCAAAGAAGAACACCTACTCCTTTCAGCATTGAAGTGGAATTAGACAAAGTGAAAATTCCCATTCCTCTTTCTGAGTTGATGAGTAAGGATGCTTACTGATCACAGGTGATCAAAGCACTAAGCATTGAACCTAACATACGAATGGAGGCCTTAACTATTGGATCATCGAATCATTTAGATACTGTAAACCTTACCGATGATCAACTTGAACTCCTGTTCGGACCTGAAGTGGATGGTCAGACCGAAAATGGTGTTGTCACTCCTTTTTACATCAGCCTTAAGATACACAACCTGATTCTACATAATGCTATGTTAGATTCGGGTTCTTCCCATAATTTTATGCCTAAAGCAGTGATGGAAAAACTGGGACTTGAGGTTACCAGACCTTACAAGGACTTACACTCTTTTGACTCCATCAAAGTTAGATGTATCAGTTTGATCAAGGATTTGTGTATCACCCTGGTTCAGATTCCCACAAAAAGCATGGTCATGGATGTTGTGGTCGCAGACATTCCCCCGAAATATGGTATGTTGTTGTCCCATTCTTGGGGGGCCAAGTTGAAAGGTACTTTGCAGTTGGATATGTCATATGCCACTGTCCCAATTTTTGGGCAATAGAGAAGACTATACAGAGAAACAATGATGAAATACATGGTTAGCAACCAAGAAAATCCACATAACTATCCTCTGTACTCTGCACATTCTAACCTAGATTCCTTTATCCTATATAATGATGGCGACATGGGAGAACAAATCACTCAGCTGGAAGAAGATACATTTAGTCCAAACGAAGGCCAAGAAATGACCAAAGCAGAAATAAAGAAAAATGTGATAACTGAAGAATTGCTAGCGGATTTCTGGAGCATGGACTTTGATGGAGCCATGAGCAAAGAAGGAGCTGGAGTAGGAGTTTGATTGCACAATCATAGATCTAGGTATTCAGAAAACCATTCTTACAAACTGAATTTTCAATGCACTAACAACATAGCTGAGTACGAAGCTTTGATGCTCGGTCTGAAACTATTGAAGAAGGTTGGTGCCTAACAAATCATGGTAAGGGGAGATTCTGAATTAATTATCAAACAAATTAAAGGTGAGTATGCAACAAAACATCCCCATATTAGAGCTTATAGGAATGTTGTTCTGGATGCCCTTAAATGTTTCACTGAAGTTGATTTGCAGGTGATGCCTAAGGGACATAATATTTTAGTAGATGGGTTAGTTATGTCAGCAACCACATGAAAGATGCCTTTTCGTTCCACTCTCCCATACACGGTGGAGGTGAAGTGCAGACCAACTGTTCCAGACAACATCAGATACTGGCAAGTATTTGGTAATGATGATCAAATTGAAGATTTTCTACAATGTAAAAATGATTTCGAGTGTACAAACATAGACTTAGAAAATGAGGATGAAAATGTAAAAAGACATGATTTTGTAAATGAAAGTGTAAATAAGATAGATTCAAGAGATTTAGGTGAGGATGAGATAGAAGCTGATGTTTTGCATTTAAAAAGTAATGTTTTACCTAGGGGCTTAGTTCCTTTAAAAGACCTATTTGATTTTAATGATGTAGCTAAAAAATCGAAAATCGAAGCCAGTGGTCAGGAAGTAGAGGATTGTAATATAGGGACAGAAGAGAAACCCAAGATGGTAAAACTTTCCAAATGATTACCCCCTGAGCATAAACTCAAATACATTGAGCTTTTTAAGGAATATTCGAATGTATTTACCTGGGGTTACAAGGACTTGAAATCTTATGACACTAGCATCATACAACATAGGAGTCCAATAAAAGAAGATAAAAAGCCTTTCAGATAGAAACTTAGGAGAATCAATCCCAAGCTACTTCCCCTCATAGAAAAAGAAATCAAAAAAATGTACGATGCTAAAATCATAGTTCCATTACGATTTTCCAAATGGGTTTCAAATTTGGTCCCAATTCGAAAGAAATCCAGAGAAATCAAGCTTTGCATCGATTTCTGAAATCTGAATAAGGTCTCTCTGAAGAACAACTACCCATTGCCAAAAATGGACAACATATTACAAAAGGTATTCAGATCCAATCAAATCTCTTTACTAGATGGGTTCTCAGGTTATAATTAGGTCCTCGTTCGCCCAGATGACCAAGAGAAAACAACTTTCACAACACCATGGGGTACTTTCATGTATGCGAAAATGCCTTTCGGGTTGATGAACGCTGGGGCCACTTTCCAGAGAGCGATGGACATTGATTTTGTGGAAGAACTTGACAAATTTATTGTCATCTATCCAATTGACAAAACTATGTTTTCCTAATTTGATGACGAGCACTTATGACATCTCAGATGAGTTTTTGAGAAATGCAGGAAATTTGGGATTTCTTTAAATCCTAAGAAGAGCCTTTTCGGATTAGAGGAAGGTAAACTACTAGGGCACATAATCTCTAAGGAAGGAATTAAGATAGACCCCAGAAGAATCGAGGCCATTTAGAAATTAGAACACCTAAGAAATATCAAAGAGTTACAGTCTTTTATCGGAAAAATAAACTTTCTGCGAAGATTCATACCCAACCTAGCCAAGCTTCTCAGGAACATCACGAACATGTTTAAAAAGGACACAAAAATAAAATGGGACACAGAGTCCAAGAAGTCTTTTGAACAAGTCAAACGCGGACTCATGCAGGCTCTAGTCTTGATCAATCTTGGCTTCACCAAAGATTTTTATCTTATTTCTTTCGCCTCTGAACATACCATTGCAGTAGTATTACTACAGAAAAATAGCGAAGGGTATGAAAAACCCATAGCCTTTTTTAGTAAAGCTTTAAGAGATGCTTCTTTGAATTATAAAATAGTTGAGAAACAATCTTTTTCCTTGCTGAAAGCCATAAAAAATTTTAGAGTATATATTCTCCATTCCCACACCATTGCATATGTTCCGAATGTGGTAGTAAAAGACATTTTAACCCAAGACAATCCGGACGACCGAAGAAGAAAATGGATTGCTATCATTCTAGAGTATGACATAGAGATTAAGCCTACTAAACTGATTAAAGGTCAAGGTCTAGCAAAGTTAATGGCTGAATCAAATTTCCATGCTCTTGACATTAATTTCTTAGCTGCAGTAGATGAACAGGGTGAGCAGGTGACTCCAAGCGTGAAAGAGGTATTTCTGAACTCTCCATGGTACGCAGACCTGATATTTGTTTTGCATAATTTACAAGCTCCCCCTGGTCTGAACAAAACTAAAGCTAGGTTTTTGAAATTGAAAGCATTAAAATTTTGCATTCTAGAAGGAAATCTGTATTGGAAAGATCCTCGAGGTATTTTGTTAAATTTTCTATTCAAGGATGAAGCTGACAAAGTATTGAAGGATTTTTGTGTAGGAGACTGTGGTGGTCATTTGAGGTGGAAGAACACAGCTAATAAAATCCTTAGAGCTGGATTCTATTGGCCAACGCTATTCGCTGATGTGCATCATAAAGTGTCTTTGTGTCATAAATGTCATCTATTTGAGGGAAAAAGGAAACTTCTTCCTCTGCCCCTGAAACCAATCTCCGTTGAAGGCCCTTTCCAGCATTAGGGATTAGACTTCATTGAAGAAATATATCCTCCCTCTTCGAGCCAACACAGGTGGATTCTTACTACCATGGATTATTTTACAAAATGAATCAAAGCAGTACCAAGCAGGCAAGCTACTAATTCTGTCATTATTAAATTTCTTGAAAATAATATCTTGTCCCATTTTGGATGTCCTAGAAAGATTATAACTGACAACACAACTGCTTTTCGATCTAAGAAACTCATAGAATTCTGCAACCAGTATCATATTGGTTTGGGACATTCCACAGCTTATTACCTTCATGGAAATGGGTTGGCGGAATCATCAAATAAAACCCTGGTAAACATTATCAAGAAAACTTTGCAGGAAAACAAAAAGTCGTGGCATAACAAGTTGGTTTTCGCACTATGGGCCAACAGAATGACCACCAAAAGGTCAATCAGTATGTCACCATATCAACTGGTCTATGGCACAAAAGCGGTTTTTCCCACTTCCTTAGGAGTTCCTGTCATGAAATTGCTACAAGACATGCAAGACGATCTGAATGACTCCCAAAGAAGGATAAACCAGATGATCCATTTGTAGCAGTCCAGGGAAGAAGTATAAAACAAGACTCAGGTAGTCCAAGAAAGCATTAAGAAGATCTTTGACAAAAGAACCAAAGAAGATGATTTCGAGCTAGGTGACTTGGTGATGAGATGGGATTCCTGAAATGAAGACAAGGGAAAGCATGGAAAATTTGACAGTCTGTGGAAGGGAACATACATGATTCAAGAATTCAGAGGAAATAATTCCTTTTTGCTCAACAACAGTGATGGGACAGATCTGCCAGGAGGACCTATAGATGCTAGAATGCTGAAGCATTATTCACTGCCTCAGTAGGGACCTGAGGTCACACTTTCCATTGTACAAACCACTTTCATTTTTCTTGCAAGTTTCTGAGTGAATAACTTTGATTCAGATGGTTGAAGCTCGGAGAGAAGGCCCTAAGCCACTGAGCATTGTCTTCCAATTTTCAAAATAAAACCGATCAAGCAACAAAGGCGATTAAGGAGAAAGTTTCTAAACATCAGGAATCAAGATTCTTGGCACTTCACAAGGAGAGTACCATCCCCAGGTGGAGCTGCTGTTATAACCCTATAATTTATAGGATCAACTGCTGATTGCAATGTTATCTCTTTAGTGTTTTTCTTTTTCAAATGATTTTTCATTCTACAAATAATTTGAGGAAAAAGAAAGAAAAAGAAAAAGAAAAGAAAAAAGAAAAAGAAAGAAAAAGAATAAAAGAGGGCATAAAAGAAATTCAATAGAGCCCCATGCAATAACAATGACTTGGTCCATACCTATCAAGCATGGCCAAGTTCTTTTAAATTGATGTTGATAGGAGTAGTGAATAAGCTTGGGTAAAATGTTTAATCTTATCCAAGTGATCTAGGTTAGTTAGTGAATAAATCTGACCAGACTACCTAATCTTGGTCAGATAGCCCCAAGATAGAGTAATTTCTTAGTCCAAAAGTTTAATTTGGGCTAATTGTCATAGGTAATTAGGTTAGAACATAGGGTAGTTTGCTTTATTTCAATAAAACCAGCTCGATGATCAATGTTGACCATGTCTTTGAGGTTTAAAAGGTTTGATGTCTAACCCCTTGGTGATAGAAACATGAAAAAGTTTGGGAAAACCCATGATATGCATTTATCCTAAGTTTTTTTGGGCGCGTATGCCTTCGCGCTCACAATTATGCACAGCTCATGTATGAATGGTTCAGATGTTTGTGCCCAGATCTATAGTGGACAAGTCTTTCCCGACCCCCCCCCCCCNCCAAAATGTGTTTTAAAGATCGCGCACAGATTTGCGATTGAGAAGTAAGTGCGCAAATCAATGGCTCATGGTGTTTTTTGGACCCCCTCGGCTGATCTGCCTTTAATGGTGGGGGGGGGGTACGGAATGGAATTTTCCTCTGGCAGGCCCCCTATATATACGTGGCATGAATCCATTGGTCCCGAATCCCACCGCCTATTACTGTCTGACATACCTCGTCACCTCATGACGTCATTATCCACCTTTTCCGTAAGAGTCACCTCCCATAACTCTGTCAGTCTTTCTCCCTCATTCACCCATGGCAAGTCCCTTCACCATGGTCTTTTCCCCCAATCAATACCCACCACATCACTCAACCGTATTCTTCAGTCGTTGTCATCTACCATCTCACACTCTAAATGACCCGTTGGCCATTTATTACTGCCTAACTTATCCGTTAACCAGCTGACTTGTCTTCTGCACCCAACGGATATCCATTCACTCAAAACTACCCTCACCCTTCATTCCCTCACCATTTTCTCAGTCGTCACTCTAGATAATTTTCCCTGTTTTCCTCTCTGTTACATCCAGCCACCCACATCTACAATCATCCCTGCTAACCTTTGTTTTATTTGCAAGTATTGTTACAGTGATGGCGCCAAAGTCAAAGAGAACAAAAGGTGAGGAGAATCCTTTTCTTCCGCCTCCTGTCGACCTCAAAAGGATTCCTCTGGCCGACAAAGACTACTTAATCATAGACATAAGATGCAATTTCAACTTCATAGACCTACAGTCATGGATTAAAGAAGTTTTCCTAGACCAAAGTGATGAAATTGGGTTATGGGAGTCCAACCTATCCTTGTATCTTTTCCCCCAGATTCACCATTTCCCAGAATTTACCCTCAAGTGCCAAGCCCATTATATCCCTAAACAAAGAGCCATTGTGTCCTTGTCTGAGGAAATTCTTTTCCTCATCACACCATAAACCATCGACCAAATGATGCAGATATCCCGAGCCGACTCTGCCTCACCTTTTAACCTCGAAATCATCACAGAGCTCTACCTGAAGCTGTCGTTTCCTCAAAGAGCTCAAATTTTTGAGCTTTTTCTTCCACAATCCGCTCAGCTCCCCACTAGAAACCCCCCTTATCCTTCCTCCCTATTCTCAATAAAAGGAAACTAGGTCATCACATCACTATGTGCCTTGCTTGGTTATTTTTCAGATCAATGGGTAGATGAACCCATTTTGGGATTTCTGTCTGTTTTCTCTACCGATGAGAAACCCACTACACAGTTCAACTACAGTATGTTCCTGGTGGACAACATTCACAAACAATTCATAAATTTCTCCACAGAAGGTATGTTAAGGTATTCTACAATAATGGCATACCTGTTTTCTTCCAAGTGGAAAAATTTTCTTTTTCTATGGGGAAGATGGACGAGGATGGTAGACGATAGGTAGTAACAGCATGGACTTCTTTTCTCAGACATAACTCCATAGAATTCAGTTTCAAGTAGTTCATTGAGTAGTCTACCACCTAGTGGTGAGTATGCTCAACAGCAGACCCAAACCCAGAATTAATGAGGAAATTTAGAGGATTCTACATCTCTTGGAACTTACAAAGACTAATGATTGGTACCTGTACCAAAATCATATTGAGATCAGAGTCTATGGGTGCGAGTTGGACCCATATGAACTACCCAAGTACTTACCTATTAGAATTTTCACCCTGGAATACATAAGGTAGATGATAAACTTAGACGACATACATTTTGTGTCTTTGAAGAAGAAGTAGTAGATCATAATCAAAGGGTACATTGGGTCTTTTATCTGCAACAGCCAAGGCACTGAGGAGGAAGCAGAAAAACTGCTAAAAGAAATGAAGTTTTTTGTCAGTTTCATGTGGCACTATGATCTGTGTAGGATAATTTTCAAGATGAGAATAAAAAATAAGAATATCCCATATGTTCACATATCTAGGCCTAAGGTAGAGAAGTTTGCAAACCAGACAGAATGGGAGCCTAACACACTGGTTGAGGCAGAACAACATGACCCTTCAGTCACTGTTTCAAAGACGACTACACCACAGGCTCCAAAGGAGAAAAGACCCAGGAAGGACACTTCTCCTTCTGTCATTGAAGTATCATCTGAGGAGTTTCAATTGCACACAAAGAGGCTAAAAACAACTCAGGCTCCTGACACGGCTGGAGAAAAGGAAATTCCATCCACTACAATGATGGAGGTGGATCGGTCACTCCTTAGTACAAGCAACAAGCAGATCATAACCTCAATATTTCCAAAGAAGCCTACAGATACTCCAATAGTCAACCAGCCAGGAAAAACAAGATCGAAGATGAGTATCTTCGAGAAATACGATTTGATCAAGAAAAAGAATCAGATGCTAACCAACAACACATATGCTCATTTCTGGAAGCAAACGTCAACTGCACAACATAGAATGCTATTGACATTCGACACCGAGAAGGGCATAATGCACATGTCATTTCTCCAAGCACAGGTGCCAGACCTAAAGGTAATCACCAATTACAAAAGGGAAACTTTTGAATTCCAGACTAAGGATGTTCATCCAGCTGATCAAATGGATCTGCATAGGCAAACTAGAGAAATGGTTTTCTCCACGTTGGCACATGCTTCCACTACTACCTCCAAGTCACAAGTGTCTCTGAATAATGTCCAGACGTAGTTGAAGCTGGAAAAAATATCATCCTTTGCCAAGGATAATAGGATTAAGACGTTGGAGGAACTGGTCCTCAAGATTGGATATGATAAGATTGAAAAATGTCAACATAGCGTCTCTGAGGAAACAATTGAAGCTGCCACCAACAGTAGACTCTGAGGCAAAGGAAATGGTGGAGACAGAAGGAGAAAAAGATGAGATGCTTAAGTTGATCATGGAGCAGAATGCACAATTGAAGGAAATGGAAGCTGAAATGGAGAAACTAATGAAAGAGAAAGAGCAGTCAAAACCCATGGAAGTCATTCCATTGAGTGCAGTTCCACTCTCAGGAGTGAGTACAACATCACTAGCATAAATTCCATCGAGAAATCCACTGACATCTCTGGAAAAGACTGCTGAACTGGATAAATCTTTGGAAGAGATGAATCTGCAAGAAACAGAGATTAGAAAGCTCAAAAAGGAGATTGAGAACCTCCTGGAACTCAAATCTTCTTACCAAACTAGCTACTCCAAGGAAAAACAAGTGTTATACAAGCTCAAACAAGAGTTACAACAGCTTCAGAAGCAAACAATAGCAGGCAAAACACTAGCCGAAGTCAAAGAAAGTGTCTGGACAGACATCACCAAGTCTATGAATGAAATATGGCCAATGATACAAATTATGTTTGAGAAAAATGAATTGGTACAAAGAAGTAAACATGCCATCGAGAAGATTAGAGAAGAACTGGGAGAGATGCCCACCGAGGCTAATGAAATCATCAAATTCCTAAATTCTAAAACTAGAGAGGAGCTAGAAGATCTGAGAATTGAAGATAGAACAGAGACCATCGTTGAGGTCAAGCGAGTCCTGGCTAAGAGAGGACTGATGCTATAGCTAGAAGAAAAGGTTCAGGCTATGGACCTAGGGGTGC
>JASDQU011507005.1:0-13427 GCA_032191745.1 Picea mariana
GGGAGGGGGGGATGAATAGCAAGGGGGCAAGGTTGGACAAGTATGCTTGGGTAGAGTGGTGGGAGGGTTCGGGAGGGGGGACCAACATATCATCAGGGGGGGAGGTCGGAGCCGGGTTCGATGGAGGGGCCGCAGAAGCGGAAAAGGGGGAGGTGAAAACATGGGGAAAAGGTGAATGGGAGAGTGAGCGGTCCAATCCTTCGAAAGTGGTAGAGGTCTTAGGAAAATAATTCTTGCACAAGGAGGAGAAGGATATCAAGGGTCAACTGAAGTCATACCTGAAAGAGCGGCCCGTCGGAAAAGATCTCCCATTTATGAGCTAGTAGGTTTGATAGTCCCTAGATCCAATAAAACTTCCTTGGAGTCTTCTGTCAAGACCACCTCAAAATTTTCTGATCCATTACAAGTGGATTTTCTCACCCACATTTTATTTACAGGAAGGTTTCTTGGAAGCAGGCGATTGCATTCGGGACACAAATGCCCAATTTCATGGAATGCATGGCATCTCAACGAAACTCTCCAGTAATCGACTTTTTGGTGCCAGGTAATGTTGCCCAGGCCAAGGTCTAGGTTTCTAATCAGACCCTCTCTAAAATTCACCTCTACTTGTTTCCAGGCCCAACGCCTGTCTTTTTTGGAAGCCCAATTGGTTTCTAAATCCACAAAAGTCCCCATTTACTTCCAGGGCCTCTCTGGTCCAGAAGGCTAGTGGGACACCTGGTAGTATTTCCCAGACTTTCATCTAAGACACAGGCTCACACTCCAGGTCGAATTCTACTGTTCAAGTCTTTAGCATTAGCCTCGAGAGCCCCCAAGACCAGCTTCCGCTTAACAATTTTTCACAATCTACTGTTGATTTGTGGAGAAAGGAGTTCCATCCTTTAGCTAGGACGTGGGATTATGATGTATACCCTAGAACCAGGGACCGAGTTTTTACTAACTAGGAAATCAAAGTATGGTGTCCAAGGGTCTTACCAGAGAATATTCCTACTAGAAGTTTTCCATGGAAGTTGGCTAAGTCCGCGACTGCTAGGTATTCCCCTACTACCATTTTCACTTGTCCGCACTTCTTCGAAATTCACTTTGCTAATTTCTTCGCGGGAGGCACAACTGGTCTGAGTTTTGTGAAATTGTGGGGGCTATAGGAGAGAGCTTGCACTAAGGCTTCAGGGCCGGAGGTTTCGGCTCTAGCTCTAGACGCGGCAACATAGAAACCCTTTGGGAGTCTATTGTTAGCCTGGCCATCGCCTTCCTCATTTTTTCCATTCTTGACATGAATAGGAGTAATGTCCCTCCCTTCCTGATTTGAAAAGTGTGTAGATTGCGACGTGTGGGGGGATGTAAGTCCCGGTTTATGAATTCATCGAAGGAAGAGAAGGCTCGTCCACGTGAAGGGATAGGCTCGTAGTCCACTGCCTCCTCCTCCAGGGCTGCCATCTGGATCTTCCTCATGTCAGAGCCTTAAACCGATGCGGGACCTGGTGGGGGTACAAGTGTAGCGCCGATTGGAGGTGACAAGGGAAAGGGACAAGGGAGCAGAGGACGAGGAAAGGCTACCGAGAAAGGGGATATTAGACGAGAAAGGGCACCGAAAAGGGGGTAGGGAGAGGGCCTGCAGTGCTAGCCCCCAGGCTTAGTAGACTACGGTCATATCCGCAGGCTCCTCTAGCGAAAAACCGCAGACCTCCTTCCTCATTTCATGTGTTTCCCCCATGGACCTGAGTTCTTAATGAGCGTCCACCAATAATTTACCCCTCTTATAATGTTAGAAAAAGTTTTTAATTCAAATATCAAGATTTGATTTTTTATTAGCAATCTTTTAAAAAATGGTATTTATCTTCATAAAATTGAAATAATTTTTTAAATAGTTTTGTTATATTTACAAAGTTATTGTTTTTTAAAATTTTTCTTCTTAAGTTTTTGGAATAATGCGGTCTGTAAATATTTTAGTTTATTTTGTCATTATTATTAATTTTAATATAATTTTAATTTTAAAAGGTTTAACAATTACAATGTTTTATTGAAATGTTTGGAATTTATATAATTAAATCGTAGTTGCATTATTGATAGTATTTACAATGAATCATTATATAATTTATTATTTAGTTTAGTATTTTTTCATTAAAAATAGGAAGAATTAGACTTATAAAATAAACAAATTAAGATAAGTGGTTAATAGAGGATTAAAAGTTTATTTTTAAGAAATATGTAATGAAGGAAAAGAAGAAATGTTATTATTTAGTTTAGTATTTTTTAATTAAAAATGAGAAGAATTAGACTTATAAAATAAACAAATTAAAAGAGGTGGTTAATAAAGGATTAGAAGTTTATTTTTAAGAAATATGTAATGAAGGAAAAGAAGAAATGTGGGTAGAGTAGCCAAGGAAATTGAGGTAAACAATGAAAAGAGGGAAATGTAAGTATAATAAAGATGAGATAAATTTGAAATTTAATAAGAGATTTGAAGTAGCCCTACTAAGAAATAAATTATAGATGTAAGTATAATAAAGATGAGATGAATTTGGAGTTTAATAAGAGATTTGAAGTGGCCCTACTATGAAATAAATTATAATAATAGGGAGAGATAGGAGTTAAGGAGAGATTTGGAGTGACATTACATGAAGTAAATTAGAGCAATGAGGGGATTTAGGGGAAAACGTTAAGAAGAAAGAAATTAGAGCAATGGGAAGAGATAGAGGCTAAAGGGGAAAACATTAAGAAGAAAGAAATGAGAGCAATGGGGAGAGATAGAGGTCAAAGGGGAAAACGTTAAGAAGAAAGAAATTAAACGTTAAGAAGAAAGAAATGAGAGCAATGGGGAGAGATAGAGGCCAAAGGGGAAAATGTTAAGAAGAAAGAAATTAGAGCAATGGGGAGAGATAGAGACAAAGTTAAAGAAGAAATAAATTATATCAATGGGGAGAGTGAGAGTGAGAGTGAGGGGTTAAAGTTAGAAGGATGATGTATATGGAAAAAATGAAAAATCACACTTTGACTTTTTAATTGGTAAATTTGTTACACAAGAAAAGTTTTGGATAAAGAGATAGTGGTAAAGTTGTTGGAAAATGAATTATATTTTAGTAGGGATAATTGAGGTGTGGATTAATATCTTTGTAGACGTGTAGTAATTCATTGAAACAAAAAAGGTGCTCAAGTTGAAGGGGAAGATCTTAATCTACAACGAGACGATATAACATTGAGTGGACAAGTCAAGGATGATCTAATTACTCAACAATTCAGCTTATAATAAAAAAGTATGAAGAACATGGTAACACTAGAAGAAAAAAGTAGAGTTAAGAAGAAAGAAGAAAGACACAATGTAAATGAGTAAAAAACACCTCATAATAAAAAACTATGAAGAACTAGGTAGTAGTAGAGGAGGAAGAGTAGAACCCAAAAAAACGATAAAGGAATAAAAAACACTTGTAAGCTTAATAATATAAAGGAATTAAAAAACACTTGTAAGCTTAATAATAGGTTTATATGTTATATTTATAATCGATATTTTTAAGAATTATAAAACAATATATATTCGAATTTTGTTGAATTGTGTTCGTGTTTATAAAACACTCGTAGAAATTGTCTATTTATGATGGTCAATGAACTATTCTATAGTGGTTATTGAATTTGATAGAAGGTATGGGAAGATGATATAATAATTATGGTGTGTTAAACTAATTTGACAGAGACACAAAGAATTAGAATTAACCATTTTATGTTTGCAGTGAATCTAAGAAGTAAATTTGTAAATATTTTTTTTTATTTATATAAAAAAATTTAAATAAAAAATGTTGAATTATTATAAGTAAATGGTGTAATTGTATTTATGGATGAATTTCATTTCAATTTTAAATGGAGCATATATATAGAAGTTGTTATGATAATATACGTATGTTAAGAGACTAACGAGTTTGTAGTTAATGTAATTAGGGATTTGGCTAGTTGTATGTCAACAAAGGTATGATTTGAATTGCAATTTTAAATGGAACATATATATAGAAGTTGTTATGATAATATATGTATGTTAAGATATTAACGAGTTTGTAGTTAATGTAATTAGGGATTTGGCTAGTTGTATGTCAATAAATGTATGATTTAAATTTCCTTTAGCAAAGTATATTAATTTATATGAATTTCCTTTAGCAAAGTATATTAATTTATATTGATGAATTTATTTAAGAATGACATCATGAATGTATAGAAACATTCCTTAAATTTTCTTGCAAAAATTTACTTAAAATATATATATGAAAGTGATATTTATTAATTAAATTAATTTAATTATAATTAATAAACAAACACATTATTACTTCTATAATATTAAAATATATTTTTAATTAAAAAATTAATTTTTATTTTATTTTATTAAAAAATCCTTTAAAAGTAGTATTTATTGTCCTATAAATTAAAAACACATATATTTAAATAGATTTGTTATATTTACAAAGATATTGCTCTTTAATTTTGCTTTACAATCAAAATAGTTTAGTGAATAACTTGGCTTGTAAACGCTTTATGGCCTTTTCTTATTTTATATTATTTTTAATGCAATTTAAATTTTAAAAAGTTTCATAATTACAATGTTTTTTTTAAATGTTTGAGATTGATATGATTAATAATGAAAAGGGAAATTGTATTATTTTTTTTTTTTTGACAAAAACGGTTATGTTGCATAAGCGGCATTCTGGCCAGCCAAAATCAGAAAGTTACAAATCTGAAGAAGGTTGGTGACCTCTAACAGTGCTGCCAACCTTCTTGTGAATGTCTTGGGAGATCAATCCCCTTTGCCCCTTGAGATAATTCGAGAATATGACAATGAATGCGTACATGAGTAAATTCTCACAAACTGTGAGCATAGCAAAAGACAGCAGCAAAGCATTATACCGAGGGGGCTGAAATTTTCCCCTTAATGTAGGGGTCCAGCTTTTTCTGAGAACCTAAAGAAATGTTGGAGGCCGCCTCCTTTTCTCTACGCGCTTTGTTGGTCTTTCGCCCTCGGGTAAGGGGTGGAGACGGGACTGAATTGTCTTCAGGTTCAGAAGTTCCCCCAGAGTCGCTGGAGGGGACTGTAACAACCAGACCTGCATGGGCAGAGGGTTCCGGATCTGAAGCCCGAATTTCTCTTGCTGCTACAGAATTTGAGGGGGTGGATTCTGGAAGGCTTTCGTCTGCCGGAGGATCTTCCTTGATTGCTGTTGCTTCTGGATCTAGGGCTTCATCTTCCTTTAGCGCATCAAAACTGTTTTTATTTTCTAGAGTTGCCTTTGCTGAATGAGTGGCCTTTGGGGCCTAGGCTAGTGGATCCTTTCGCCTTGACTGCCTTCGTCGGTTAGCTACGGGCTGAAAATCATCTTCTTTGACTGGTCTCGGTTCCTCAGAGGCTTTGGAGCAGTTTCTTGCGAAGTGACCGTAAGCATGGCACCAGAGGCACTTAAAAGGAATCTGCTCGTAGTCCAGCTCTTGGATATGGCACCATTCCCCCAGGGAGAGCTTAATGGCTTCCAGAAGACCTTTCTCGAGGTTAACCTCAACACAAATGCGAGCGCAGGTAAACTGGTCCCCTTTCGGCTCCGTACTGTCTAGGAAACGCCCAATCTTGTTTCCAATGTCCTCCAAAGAGCTTGTCCCCCAGAGATGCAAGGGAAGGTGAGGCAGCCTAACCCATACAGGGGCTGCGGTGATCTCAGCTTCGGGATTGAAGTCAAGAGTCCAGGGGGCTAAGAACAGTCCTCTCGACCCCATGAAATAGGGCCCAGATCTGAAAACTAGATCACAGTCCTCTTTGCTCAAGAAACTGAAGACAAAAAACCCCCTGCCTACTGTGAACAGAGAAACGTTTCCCTTTATCAACGATTTCCAACGATCATCCATCCATGCCTCCACCGTTTTGGGGCTAGGCCATAACCCCGTAAACTTTCTGATGAGGGCCTTTTCTGCTAGAAGGAGGGCAAGAGTGCAAGGCTGCTCTGGAGAGAGCTCCAGAGAAGGGATCTCCTCCATCTTCTTAACAAACTTAGACGACAGAGAGGGCTTGGATTTGGGTCCTGCCGAGCGGACTAACGCTTTGAATGCTTCCAAAGGGTCTTTTCCCCTCTTGGCAATCAGATCTGGGGCCATCGTAGCTGACCTCCAGCAAACAAGAAGACCAGTCGCAACAGCAAGCCAAGATCACTGCACCAACACGCATGCAAAACCGCAGGCGAACTCAGGCCACGCAGGAACACTCTGAAGGTGCCGATTCACGTCTTTGTACGAAAAACCCTGATCGACTGCCACCGCCGAAGATCCGCACCCCTGCAAACGAAAACCAGAGCAGGGGCGGCTAGGGTTTAGGCCCTAGCCGCATTGAGTTCCGTCTCTCCTCGTCTCGACATTTTTGACAATATGTTTTTTAAAAGGGAAATTGTATTATTGATAGTTATGTAGCATTATAATTTGAAATGGATTATTATATAATTTATTATTTATATTGGTATTTATTGTGTGGAAAAATTGGAGGAATTTGTTTGTAGAGTTTATTTTAGGGGTAGGTCTTAGTTTCGTAATTTTGGGGTTTGTAAACTTGTACAATGGGTTTGAGGTATCGAATGAATTTTTTTGGGGTCAAAACTTTATGATCTTAACTCTCACCCTCTTGACATGTTCTACACATTGAAATATTTTCAACGGTGCAAAATTCACCTCAATCGAAGTTTGTATGCAGAAGTCATACCTCTCACAAATTGACCTACGATGTTGATCACCATGATATGTAGGGATGCCATGTCAACCCCCATTATTCACACGTGGGAATAGTGATGTGTGGACTTTCAAGAATATTATAGAGGGTGTTAGCACTATGTAAATTTCTTGGCCAAGGAAGCAAATCACAAAGGTAACCACAAAACCACTTTAGAACTAAAACTAGCCCTTTCAGTTCAGAGAGGGATCTCTCTTGTCACTTGGTCTCTGAAAGATAGGTTTTCTTTTGAGGATCAATGGCTAGATCTTTGTTTAAAGGAAGAAATTTATGATTTTTTCTAGCAAGAAGGAAATGAATCTGTTGGGCAATGGAGTCAACTTTGAAGCAAATGGAACTACCAGTGACTGGTAGGTAGAACTATTAAGGAAGCAAAGGCTAAATAGGTGATAATCTTTCAGTTTTTTTTTTTTTAAATTGCTGTTATAGGATGGAAGAAGAAGAAAAACAAATAACAACATTCAGAGCACCAATTAAGATGAATTTTGATCGAGTTAATAGGAAATGACAATGCTTAAATCGCTTGAATCTAAAGCATCATTATCAGATGAATTTCAGACCATTTGTTTTCCAATATAAGCATATAAGAATTTGTAGATGAAAAGAGAAAGAAAACAAGAAGTGCATACATGAAAGAGAACACACACTTCAAATCACCACCACAAGAATATGTGGTATGAAAAGTACTGGACTTATGCACTAATATTTCATTTAACTTTAGAAAATTTACACAATGTTCAAGACAAATGTCCTTTGTGCTTCTGCCAACTCCTTAGTCAATCAAAATTACAAATATATATAGAAAATACTCTTCCCCAAGCTGAGCAGGTCGAGCTCAACTCCTTCCCAAAGTTGGATCTGGTTACAAAATTATAGCAACACATTTAGAACTGCCTGCTAGGAAATAGGAATCAATTTTTTGGAAAATATGGGTCAAAGATAACATCATATCTCTTGAATCATGATAGTTGCTACACAAATGAGAGAGGTTTTTGTATATGAACCCGTTATTGAGAAAAACCTCTATCATTTTTCTAAAATTCCTCTCAAGAGTCTTGAGATCCGTGCCCAAAGATAATGACTAAAACCGGAAATCATTAAATATTTAAATCTGAATAATAGGCTGTAAAGATCCATTCGAATATTCCAAACCATGACACATGTGAAGAAACTAAGAGAGGTTTTTGTGAATGGGTTTGTTCTTGAAATTTTTTTTCTTTCATTTTTCAAATATTCATTTCCAGAGTGTCGGGATACGCACCCAAAGATAATGACTAAAATAGGAAATCATTAAATGTTTAAATCTGAAAAATAGGCTGTAAAGATCCATTCGAATATTCCAAACCATGAAACCTGTGAAGAAACTGAGAGAGGTTTTTGTGAATGGGCTTGTGATTAACAAAACAATCTTTCGGTTTTCAAATATTCCTTTCCACGTGGTCAAAAAATGAGTTTGAAGTTGACTGCAAAAATAGTCATTTCCAGAACTTGCATAGTGAATTTGCGGAGTGAGTTTCCTTTTGACATTTTATTCTATTGTTTGGCTTTGATTGATGGCTGAAGGTCACTGATTGATATTTTTACACTTTAGATGATTATAAGAATCCCTAGGACCACTTCATTACCCTTTCAAACACCATTTTCTTCAACATCCTAATATATGTCAAATACTCAAATCAGATTTTGACCCTTGAACAAATTACAGGACACTAACATTGGCTCCAATGGGGATGCTTTCCTCCCTGTGAGGCAAAAAAGAACTCACTAAAAAAGTTCCTTCATTCATTGGGATATTCCCAACCTTCAAACTGACTTGTGTCCTTCTCCAATTGAAATCAAGCCCACTTTGAAAACCAAAATTGTACACTGAAACTATGCACACATTTAAAACCATACTGCTAGAATCCAAATTGAAACAAATGCTTGCCCAACAAGCTTATTAGTACAACAATCCTACTCTGATCAGTTGAGGCAACTGCTGAATTCAAGTGATCTCATATTTCCAATGTAACCAATCAAACAAATGGCTACTTGACTGGCCTTTGCTTTGATTCTCTACAAAATGAAAGAAAAGATTAAAATATGGAAACTCGATATGTAATCTAAATCCACCTTCAAAGTTTATGAAATCTGCAATATTCACTTTCCTTAATAATTCCAACAAAACTGCAAAAGAATATTCAAAAGCATGATACACTACCTTGTCTTGAAGGTCAGGAAAAAGACAAGCATTCCCTTCATTTACAACTGCTAATTGTTCTATGTCATCCAACGCAAGATCCTTTTCAAAATGAAAGAAAACAATATGTTCATCAGGCTTATTATTCACATTAGGGAAAATAATAGTGTGTTCTTGAAAAACTTTAATTGACGCAACCACATCATCAATTGCAAAAATGTCCACAAATGATCCTTCATGGATATCAACAGGAGTACCATCTTGATTTTCAGGAGAACCGAGACAAACAACTTCATGCACATTATTCTCTTGCCATTGTGAGTCTGTGATACAAATGTGATAGGGTGATGCATTCATTTCTTGAAATTCCATGTCATATGATGGCTTACTGTCTAAAGTTTCTATAGATGCAATTTCAGACATTTGATTTTGACCAGTCTTTTTTGGAAACAAAGATTCAAAAAATGCATAATCTGAAGAAACATATGAATGGTTATCCTCATACTCTCGATCACATGAAGACTGGAAAGGCTGCTACAAATTTTCATCAGATTCAAGAGATACAACATGGCTTTCATCATTTAAATTCTGATCAGTTTGACCTTCAGTCAAAGAGGAAGATAATGTTTGCTGAAAATCAACTTTATCTTCGTAACGATTATGCTCTAATTTCTGTTCCTGATGTTGAAAAGGATTTTCATAAATGGCCTCTAAAATTTCCTCATCCATGAACTCATCATTTTCATAAGAATTCTCCAAGTTTTGAATAAAAATTTCAAAATGATGACAACAGTCTTGAACCAATAACAATGATGAATAGGATCTTTTATAATTTCAAAAAATATTGTAATAAATAAAGAATTGCAGATGGTAAATTTTCATACCATTGTTTTTCCTTTCTCTCCAAGGTGACCATGAACATATTCATCAAGCAATCTTCATGAAATTGAACCTTTAGCTTACACACATACATATGAAATTTAACCAAGTGAAGAGAAACAACATCTCATTTTCCAAATTTGAATCTTGGAAGATATGTCTGCGAATCTATGCAAGGCATTCGATTTGGAAAACCATGAATGTGAACACGATTCGTAGGAGCATACCTTGAAAATTTGGAATCCATCTTCGGCCAATGGAGTCACCATGAAATCTCTAAAATCTGAATTCTTCTGAAAATGGAGTCGCCAGGTGGATGATTTACAACCTCCTTGTGTCTGAATGGTGTCCACCATCAACAATAAGACACAAGCTTTGTCATTTTTCCCAGGGAATATTTCACCTTTGGTCCCCGACAACAATGCCAAAATGTTAACACCATGTAAATTGCTTGGCTGAGGAAGCAAATCACAAAGGTAACCACAAAACCACTTTAGAACTGAAACTAGCCCTTTCAGTTCAGAGAGGGATCTCTCTTGTCACTTGGCCTCTGAAAGATAGGTTTTCTTTTGAGGATCAGTGGCTAGATCTTTGTTTAAAGGAAGAAATTTATGAGTTTCACTAGCAAAAAGGAAACAAATATGTTGGGCAATGGAGTCAACTTTGAAACAAATAGAACTATCAATGACTGGTAGGTAGAACTATCAAGGAAGCAGAGGCTAGAAAGGTGATAATCTTTCCGTTTTTTTTTTAATTGCTGTTATAGGATGGAAGAAGGAGAAAAAAAAATAAAAACATTCAAAGCACCAATTAAGATGAATTCTGATTGAGTTAAGAAGAAATGACAGTGCTTAAATCACTTGAATCTAAAGCATCATTATCATATGAATTTCAGACCATTTGTTTTCCAATCTAAGAATATAAGAATTTGAAAATTAAAAGAGAAAGAAAACAAGAAGTACATACATGAAAGAGAACACACACTTTAGATCACCACCACAAGAATCTTTGGTATGAAAAGTATTGGACTTCCGCACTAATATTTCATTTAACCTCATAAAATTTACACAATGTTCAAGACAAATGTCCTTTGTGCTTCTGCCAACTCCTTAGTCAATAAAAATTACAAATATATATAGAAAAGAATCTTCCCCAAGCTGAGGAGGTTGATCTCAACTCCTTCTCAAAGTTGGATCTGGTTACAAAATTATAACAACATGTTTAGAACTGCCTGCTAGGAAATAAGAATCAATTTTCTGGAAAATATGGGTCAAATATAACATCATATATCTCGAATCATGATATATGTTACAAAATTGAGAGAGGTTTTTGTATATGAACCTGTTATTGAGAAAAAATTCTTTCAGTTTTTGAAAATTCCTCTCCAGAGTCTCGGGATCCGCACCCAAAGATAATGACTAAAATAGGAAATCATTAAATGTTTAAATCTGAAAAATAGGATTCAAAGATCCATTAGAATATTCCAAGCCATGACATCTATGAATCAAATAAGAGAGTTTTTTGTGAATGGGCTCGTTATTGACAAAATCCTCTTTCAGATTTCAAATATTCCTTTCCAAAGTCTCAATATCCGCGCCCAAAGATAATGACTAAAACAAGAAATCATTAAATGTTTAAATCTGAAAAGTAGGATGTAAAGATCCATTTGAATCTTTCAAGCCATGAAACCTATGAAGAAAATGAGAGAGGTTTTTGTGAATGGGATCGTTCTTGACAAAATCATCTTTCAATTTTCAAAGAGTCCTTTCCATGTGGTCAAAACATGAGTTTGAAGTTGATTGCAAAAACAATCATTTATAGAACTTGCATAGTGAACTGGCGGAACGAGTTTCCTTTTGAATTTTTCTTCTATTGTTTGGATTTGATTGATGAATGAAGATCACTAATTGATAGTTTGACACTTGAGGTACTGATAAGCATCCCTAAGACCACTTCATTACCCTTTCAAACACCATTTTATTCAACATCCTAATATATGTCAAATACTCGAATCATACATTGACCCTTGAGCAAGTTATAGGACACTAACAAAGGGTCCAAAACCCTAAAACTATTTGAGAGTTGAATCATGAAAATAATCTAACCTTAACCCTAACCCTAGATAGATATCAAGCTATGTTAATTATTTGGTTGCTTGAAAGAAAAGGGATTCTATTATTTTGGTATTGTTATTGTTTCATAGTTGAGCATAGCATATAGGAATGGATATTGAAACATCACAGAGGAAGTGAAAGATTATATAACAACCATTTCGGGCACACTGTCCATGGAAACATCATAGTGAATGCCTCTTTATTTGAACTTGCATTTCATAGCTGAGAAAAAGAGAGTAGAGCATATGCTTCACTTTCTAGTTGGATTTTCTCTCATATTGGGTTTCCCAGGTTGCATCTTGTTGTATTTGCATTTCATAACTAAAAAAAAAGGAGTAGAGAATATGCCTCACCTTCTAGTTGGGTTTTCTCTCATATTGGGTTTCCCAGGTCACATTTTGTGTTCATTTGTGTGGATGGTGTGTTCATTTTCTTGTTTTTTTCATTTCGATTTTAGTTATTTCCGTAATTTTTTTTTTAAGTTAGCCATATAATTTCATATTAAGCAGGGAAAAAAAATATACATAGGCTATTCTATTGGCCTGCCACTAGGGAAACCATATCAACATTAGAAGAGCAGTTTATCTGTCCATATTGTTAGGTGGGGTAAGTATGATTGTAAATTACATATAAGAGTAAACCATAAACTGGAGTCAAAATAGTAAAAGTTGTGAAAGTATTTGATACAGTGAGAAACTACCACCTGCCATCAGAGTACATTCACAACAAAACATTTTCTTCATGTGTGTGTAATATGAATCACGACTGCCATAATGCTACAACTCATTGCTACATTTTTCTTCTTGTCACCTGCTCATGTTACAACGTCTAGGGTTGTACCTCTGCTCCCATGTATCCATGTTTGCTTCCCTTATATGGTGACAAAGCCTTTACTGCAACTCAATCATCCTGTTACTGCAAATCGTTTCTTGTTGCGACTTTCCTTCTACTGCAACTCACCTCTGCCACAAATCACCTACTAACTCGCTACTACAATTAGTATTCTACTGCAACTTGTTGCAACTCACCTTCTACAACAACTCACCTCTGCCGCAACTTGCCTACACTTGTGGCTACAACACACATCCTTCTGCTACAACCCATCTCTCACAACATATATCTGATATGACAAATCCTTTTGCTGCAAGTCAATCATCCTCATGCTGCAACACTCATCTTGTTTCACACACACCTTGTTGCAGCAACACGTCTTTCACAATATATCTCTACTATGATAATCCTTTGCTACAACTCATATCTAACAATAATCCATCTCCTGTTACGATATGCCTCTGGTGTAGAACGTTCCTTACTGCAACACGTAACCCACACTTGGAACAACAAACTTTGTTCACATCTTCTGTACTCAAACAAAATCCTCAATGCTCATAGAACTAGAGCGCTCATTCTTCACGTGGAAGAGCACAAATTCCAACACGAGCTTCCACAGACTCATGCTACTTGCATAGCCATATCATATGACACTATTCTCTACAAAGTTTACTCATTCACGTAA
>JASDQU011507006.1:2191-18031 GCA_032191745.1 Picea mariana
TAAACATAGTCATTCTACTTTAGGTTATTTTTATAGCATTTTTAATCTTTTTTCCCTCCCTCACATCTAAACTATCCTTTGTGTTATTGACAGATGCTTCTTCCACCAGCCTACCACATCGGTTATGTCGACGGTGCCAGCCGTTGGACACAAAATCTCACTTCAGCTTCTTGGGCTCTCTACACCCCCTCACATGAAATGCTCCATTCGAGCGGCATATGTTTGGGTTCAGCAACCAACAACCAAGCTAAATACACTGCCATCATTGGCCTCCTAGCTGATGCCCAGCATCATTGTATTCATCACCTTAGCGTCTTCCTCGACTCTCAACTAGTCATACTCCAGCTCAACAATGTGTACCGTGTCCGTGATCCTTGCCTCTTTCACAAATACCTGTAGGTTAGACTTTTATCTTGACATTTTGATTCCATTACATTTACACATATTCCAAGACAATTGAATCAAATTACGGATAACCTAGCTAATATTGTGTTAGACTGGCATATATCACATCAAGCTACCTCTACACATACATAAACATATAAACACAAACTGTCATCACATATATAGATTAGACATCATCAATACATTAACAAAACACATGTAAACACCACATAGATCTCAAAAATGTATACTCATGTATATATCGAAAGGTCCACAGTGCCATCCACATTTTTACATACAAAAAATACAACTATCCGCAAGCCAATGAAGCACCTCGGTACAAAATGGGCTCACCCGCCTATATACAAAAAATATATACATCAATGCATAGAGCACCACTCATGGTGCCTCTAGAGCACCACCGCCTGCTCCTCCCTTAGGCGGTGGCGACCCACCACCACCTGCCCCTCCCTCAGGCGGTGGTGGTCCACTCCCTACCGGTACCTCATATGCCAGCGGAAATTGTCTGGTCATCGCAGCACCAACCACTATTTCTTGTCGTACTATGGCCCGCCATGGCGGCGGAACCCCCACACACTGCTCCAGGATACCCTCATCCTGGATGTGAGACCATATGCCCTCAGGCACATCCTGTAACACCACCTCCAGACGACGGCGTATGTCCTCAAAATCCACTGCGGCAGTCGCCGGAGGAGCATGTGATGGCCCAGCACCAAGGTCATCAAACTGACGTCTCCTCGCTGCCCTCTCTGGCTCAGTAGGTCACACCACGACATCCTCGCGTCGATGCCTCTCTCCCCGCGGTAGTCTCTCTGGCTCCTGACGAGCCGACGCTCTCTGCAACTCCACCTCACGCCCATGAGGTGCCACATATGCACATACAAATAAACAACAGATAATATCAACATCTATATCATATACATATGGCATGCTATCTCAAAAAACACAAAAACATATATATCAACATCATCAACATACCTTTTCGGTCAAACACCTCCCCTAGAGGTAGCACCATGTCTGGATTCTCCCAGAAGTCAACCCCAACATAGGGATACCGTAGTATCACCTACGGCATCTGCCGCCATACCTGTGCCGCCTCTGTAGTGAGGAAGTGTCCACCCTTGCCACCACCATGGAGAAGCAACACGGTCGACCACTGCCTCAGCCGTGGCTCTCGCGCCCCAGGTGCACCCAATAGAATCCTAGGGTGCAACATCGGCACCCTCTCCAGAAGCTAGGCTACCAGGATGGACTCGAGGGCAAACTCTCCCGTATCCATGGACCGATAATGGTCCAACTGCCCCACCATCCTTGAGTGCAGTGTAAGCCTCCAGGCGAAATGCTCACCAGCCAACACCCTCTCCATCACCATCAACTGGCCACCGCTGATCCGCTGCGTCGCCAGTGAACCATACACTCTCACAATCATCACTGCTATACAACGATGCGCTAGGGCATCCATCGCCCCAATGCCCACAACTGTGCCAAACATATAGTTCGGCCCCGAACAATAACTCCGGCCCACCGTCGCGAGCGACGTATCTCTAGGTAGCACTGGCTTTGCCTGTAGGGGCGTTCCCCGAAATGGGAGCCCAGTAAAAAAATACACATCCTCCACCGCAGTGAAGGGAATCTGCTCTCCCCGCACTATGAAGTAGTGTAGGTCTGGACTCCACATCCGGATAAGAAACTGCAGGAGATACTCCTGTGCCCGTATCAAGGGGCACTCAAAGAACTTCAGCAGCCCACAGGCTGCCAAAGTCACACGTACGCCTGACTCCTCAATAGCCACGGCATCTCGCAGCTGGGACCAATCCCACTCTCGCCAACTAATAGGCATCGTGCACACAACTCACCTGCACAACATAAAACCGTCCTAGGTCATCCACATGGACAATCAAAAACACCAAAAAGACATGTTTTACACCTGTCAACCTTGCCTCCACGACACGGTTTTTCAACCCACAGGCATGCACACATGCGCGCCTGTACACCCCACAGGCGCGCACATATGCGCGCCTGTTCACTACACGGGTGCACATGTGTGTGCACCTGTTCGCTACACAGGCGCGCTCTCAGGCACGCCTGTTCACTATACAGGCGTGCACATGTGCACGCCGGTTCAACCGACAAGCGCGCACATGTGTGCACCTGTTCAACCGACAGGCGTGCACATGTGCGTGCCTGTTCAACTGACAGGCGCGCACATGTGTGCACCTGTTCAACCAACAGGTGCACCCATCGTGCGTGCCCATTATTCCCTTACTAGCACTTGCATGCACGTCTATCTGGTGGACAGGCACGCACATGTGTGTGCCTATTACTGGATCGCCCGTGCATGTGGGGCCCACACCCCTTAATCACCCCTGTACGACCCTCTGTACAACCCCTGCCCAAAAAATGAAACCCTACTTCTATGCAGGATGATCAGACCACTAGCCTGACGCTCGTGGGTCCTCAATCAGATGCCTCATCCTCCCAGAATCTCACAATCTCCTCTGAATGCTTCTCGTCCAATCACTATAGCAGCAAGTACAAATGAGGTGGCAATGTGGGCCCTACAACTATATATAGGCCTTTTTTCCAAACTTCCACTCACCATTTTGGGAGTCCACGGTGTCCATTTCTCGATCCGTCTTCAGCCACGGGATCAGCATCCCGTCATTTACATTACCACAGTCCCTGGGCCTCTTTTCATCCTGAGCCCGCGGGATGCCATTTTTTTACACTCTGATCAGGTATGCATACGCATATTCACACTTATCAAATACATGCTCATATATTCGATTATCTTTAGATATTGTTCACATCGGGTATTTGGTTTTCATGTGTGCAGGTACTTGGTCATCATACATCGACACAACCCCTTCAGGTATATAGTCAGCACTGGCATGTAGTCATTCCCTCTGTATCGCACTTACATTTCTAGTCACACCCTCTGACATTTGCCTCTAGGATCCCCTTTCCCGGCTCTATAGTACCCACACCTCCATTTGCATCTTCAGTACTGTCACCCGGTAGCATTCTTACCCACATGAGTTGTCCCATTCATAGCACCTTTTGGCTCTTCTGACACTCATGCTGTTTTTCAAAACCCTTTAGGGATGGGAGTCCCAATAGTCTTACATCATGTCGTGAATCAACCACATACTCCTTCTCCTCATTTTTCTAGCTTTCCCAACAGACTCCCAGATTATCTCTCCACGGTTCTATGGTCGGGCTGCACCTTTGTAGTAGCATGAACCCTCCATTTCATCCATAATCCATCTACCCATCTGCAAATCTCCCTTCATTTCACCTACCTCATACAGAAACCCACCCATGGGGCCCCCACCCTCCATCAGTTTTTCGAGCAAATTATGCCCTACACGAGCCCACCATATCACACCGGGGCACCCATTTCTGTATTTGTACACTTCTCCCCAATTATTCATTATTTATTGTACAAACGCCTTTATTTCCAGTCGTTACATTACCTTTTTGTCATCACCTTTGGCGACTTGCTTCCCTTTTTTGGCCAGCCGCAACCCATGTCACCCTTGGTTGGAGCACCACTTATCATCCACCCTTGCCAACATCGTCCATATCTTCAGAGTATCCCACAAGCCACTTATCTCTGCCCTCTGAATTTGTTCACCTTGTCTCGCCTCTGGCACAACTTATCCCTGGTCTTGTCGTCCCCTTGACACTTGACCTCGTTGAACAGTTGCGACCACTTTTTATCTCACACATACTCCAACGAAGGGAAGTCTTGAGTCTTCCGACATCTTGACTTCGTCCATGTACCTCCTCCACTTCCTCACCTCACCTAGTAGATTTCATGAAGCCATTTTCTTCTGGGAGTCGCGTCCCCCTTTTTTTCGACATCAACACAGTTTTCCAGAAGGGTGACAATATCTTGATTCTCATTACCCACCCAATGAGAGATCTCGAATGGCACAGGGTAAAACACAATTGCTCCCTGCTGTTGTTGACCCCCATAACATTCGACGTCAACACTTTCTCATGTTACGGTGGGTCTTACTTTGCGACTATTGCAGTTAGTTCTTTCATTTTGCCGAAGACCTCTGAACTTGGCTGGGCTATTAATGCCCACATAATCGGTGATACTTATTACTGAGATCACTGCCTACTATTCAGAGTATGTTCATTCACAAAATTGTCTTCTGCCTTTATCACGACCTCCCCCGAGGGAACTGCAGTTGTCTACACCAACACTTCATTCATCTTTTTGGGAGTTACACGACACAAGCATGGGGCATGCCCGCCTCGTTTGTACACAGTTTTCTGTTTTACACACCTCATGGAAGGTCAGGTCCTACCGGTTCCTTTTTCCCTCCAACAGCTCACTCTAGACGATCCCACTATTGCTCTCTCTTACAACAACATTCTCAGTAGAATAAACATTGATGGATTTCGGCTATACGTATGCTCCTAACCTCATCCATCAAGGGGCGTCTGTTATCACTGAAATTTCGTCCGCACATGGTTACAAGAACTCAGCATCGTCAAACAGTGATGAAGCCATCCATAGACTTGAATTAACACCAAATAATTCATAAAAGGGTAAAAAACTATACAAAGTAGTGAAAAATTGAAGGGCGCTATGAAAACACTGGGCGCGCGCGCACATGCATGGAACAGGAACACAGAACTCACGCACATGCACATGATGCGCGACTGTTATCTCAAAAATCTGCGCACCTGAGAAGCGACGTATTTATGAGAGTGGTCGGCCTCCCACCCACTTATGGTTCAGCTCCCAAGCCAATTTGACACTCAAATCTGGACTGGATTCAACTGGAGGGCTGGTCAAAGACCTAGAAATTCCCTAATTAGCCTCTTTTCACACTACAAACCAATTAAACAATAGCTCAAAGGAATGCTATAAAAAGGCCATGGATGCACTTCATTTTTCAAGGAATTCAAAGCAAAGTTATGCTGCCATTATTCTCTTGAGGAATCCATCCTTACCAAGAGTATATTTGCACCATTGCATTGGACAATCCATCTCACCCCTTGAGTGGATTTGCAAAGAGTTATTTCATCATTTTCCATTTTTATTTGTTGTAAGAAGAGCTTGCTAGTGGGGGTCCAAGAGCCCTCCCTTGGAGGAAGAAGGGACTCATAGTCCTCTTTCTTCTTGGTGTATTCTTTCACTAATAGATCGGCCTCATCATTGGTGACATGGGTCTTATTGTTCTTTTTGTTTCTATGTCCCTATGCTCATGAATTTAGTTGTTATTGCATTTCTTAGTTTGATTCTTAGTTGTTGTTTTCTATTTCTTTCCCTAACTCTTTTCCTTACAACTGTCCTGCTCAGCAGACCCAACTGAGCTTGCAAGAACCTCTATTTTTCTCACTAAGGTGATGGAAGAGGCGCAACAAAAAACAACCAATTTTTGATGAATATCCCAACAAAGATGACGAAGAGAAGAGTTTTTTCATGGCTTCTTTGGAACCTTGTAGCATGGTTCCTGTGTATGATGATTATGAATCTAATCCTTGGGAGGGCCATGAAAGAGAAAAGGAAGAGCTAAATGTGCAGCTTATCTCCTGTCCAACACCTGTAAATGAGAAAATATCATTTAGGATTAGCCAACCTGCATCAATCCTTTATCTACCTGTACACTCTGAGAACACCAAACAACAGGTGATCAATAATGAAGTAAACGAGGTAATTTCTTACCAGTTTAGTGTGCCTTATTACAAATTTTATGACCCTGTGGAGTTATATATGGAGTTGAGTTTTCCAAAAGCATTGGAGACTGCAAAATTACTCATCTTATCATCATTTGGGGGTATTGTCAGTGTTCCAAAACATGTTTTCATTCTGTTGTCATACTTCCCTTACCTTTTGTGGATCATTTGTAGTGAAAAGAAGAATTATATTACCAAAAAGTCTGGGTGGCTATGGTCAAAGTTTTCTTTCACCTAGCACATTGTAAAAAACCAGTTAGTTTAGGATTGTACATAAATAAGATCCTCCTGGAGCACATGTGTTTGTTTTCATTTTGTAAGTAGAGTAGTGTACATGTCAGCCTATTCTCCTCAACAAGATGTATTTGAGCTCGACTCCACAACCCAACAATTATGGCACTGGAACTGCGCGTTCTTGGAAGCTCGCAGGGAGCATGCCATCCCCTGTGGAGCCAAATGTAATCACATATAGTTGTCAAGGGTAGCAGGTCGTTCAAGTCCATTGTCTACACAGGAAGAAACCATGAGCACAAAGCACAGTAATTGAAGCGGTATATTGTGGTTTTGAAGAAAGAAAACATACAAGTTCATTTTTCAACGGCGAAGATCCCCTGTGAAGTTCTGATTAGCGGCCCCCAAACATTTAGAATTATAATTTTGCACAAGGTTTAGAGCCAGGAAGAAGCCCCAGAGTTGCAAATCAAGCACCACACATCCTTCTCCATCCAACGATGATGATTTACTTCGGGAATTTGAGATTCGAGAAATTCAGCTTCTCCCCTCCTGTTTTCCTCCGAAGTGTTTTCTCCCAAAGTCCACCGATCACTGTCGCGTGCCCATCCAAATCTAATGGTGGTAGTTTTCTTCAGGACTGCCCCTCTCATTTTCCTCTAGAGTACTTTCTCCCAGAGTTGCAAATCAAGTGCCACGTGTCCTTCCAGATCAGACGGTCACGATTTACTTTGGGAGTTCGGGCTTTAGGAGTTTCATCTTCCCCACTCCTGATTTCCTCCAAAGTGATTTTTTCGAAGTCACAGATCAAGCGCCATGCATCCTTTCATATCAGACTGTCAAAATTTACTTTGGGACTTCGGGCTTCGGTAATTTCATCTTCTCCCCTCTTGATTTCATCCAGAGTGTTTTCTCCCAGACTTTAAGATCAAGTGCCACACGTCCTTCTCCATCGGACGATCAATATTTACTTCGGGAATTTTATCTCCTCCCCTCTCGCTTTCATCCGAAGCATTTTATCCCTAAATCCATAGATCGTTGCCACGTGTCCATCCAAATATAATGGTGGTATTTTTCTTCGGGACTCTAGGCTTCGGGAGTTTCAGCCTCCTCACTCCCATTTTCATCGAGAATGTTTTCTCCCGAAGTTAACAGATCCCTGCCGTGTTTCCCCCCGAGATCGACAGTCGTCATTCACTTCAGAGCTCCAGCTCTACATGCATACCACCCCCAAGATCTGAAGTGCCAAAGTACGTGGCAGTCATCAGTTCAGATATGTGGTGCTCTCATCAGTCATGACACCTAGAATCCATCTAGAAATGACATGTGGCACTCAGTCTAGGCACCTTTGGGCATATCATCCACTTGTTTCCAGGTGACATATGTCACCTCTCTTTTCATGAAACATCATCATAGTGACATTAGACCATCATGTTTGATCATCCTCTGGGAAGTCTTCTTGTTCAATGCCAAAAGTAGCGCCATATCCAAGCACGGTTAGAATGACCCTGCCAGCGATGGCGCTAAATTTAGCAGGTGCACCCAGATCATTGATCACGATCATATCAACGACCACGTTTCATTGTGGGGACGCAACATGATCGAACGATAAAATTGTTGAGCGGTCCCGCAGTTGAAACCATGGTATAGTGAAAGAGATATGTGGCAGGAGGTGGTGGATTGTGGGCTCAAGAGTGGTGTGAATCCAAACTGCCTTTGATGACCCCACAATCACGTGCTCATATAGCATCAAATCCGAAAGAAACTTGTGGTAACCTCCTAGGAATTAAGCCTCATCCTGATCCCAGTGAGGGATCAGTTAATGAAAAATGAGTGGTGGTTGAAGCCTCGACTCATTCCATAAATAGAAGGCATGGAGGTTCTGGCCGTGGAGACAAAACTGTCAGCCCGAGGTACTACGATGGACGAGTTTTCCTGTAGGCCCATGTTGAGCTGAGTTTACATCTGACAGGAGGATACACGCATAGTCTGACAGAAGAAGGCACACACGAAAGGATTTGAATGGAATGGCTAGATCACACTCCTCATAGTTGTGGACTGATATGAGTATAAATAGATCAGTTCAATATTTTGTTAAGGTCGTCAACTGGTTGGGTCGAGCTCCCTACTGTGTAATTTTGATGCCAGAACTATTCTCTGGTTATGTATCAAATTTGAGACTTTCACATTAATAAAAGTCATCTTATTTCATCTCTTTGTTTAAACTGTGTTGAAACACTCAGGCATGGGGGATTCAGTCAAGGGTTATGGTTCTATTGTAATGTATGTTTGATTATAGTAGTGTTGTGATCAGTTTTAGTTAGATTCTTTGTTATCTTATTTCCCATTACATTGAAAGGCTTGGTCATGGAGGATCCAATCGAGTTGTTGTAGTTGCATGGTAATGTAGGTTTGATTATTATGCTGCTATGACATATTTCAGTGTCTGAAACTTGAGTTCAAGAGTGCTCTTGAGCCTGATTTTTTCTTCACCAAGCTGCTTGAAAACCGGATGCTCATAGCAGTATTGTTAACCTCTCTCACCAAGTCTTCCTTCTTCTCACACTTAAACTCAAATCACTGACTGAATGTAATGAGGACCTCACTTCCCTATGCATTGCTTGTCCAGTTTCTGTGTTAAAATCATTCTTGTACTGAGTTTTGTCCATTTTGACCTCCACTCATAAAACCAACATCCACCAAACATTCTGATGGTTACTGGGATTATCCTCTTGCAATCTGAGGGTGACTCTCAGTGCTAATAGTATGGATAGATCTAAAGGTGTACAACCAAATCTAAAGATGTATGGAACATGCATGAAGAAAAGACACTACAACTATGGTGTAGACTGTACAACCTTCCATACTTGATGGTCTCTTTAGCATATCTACTTTTCTTCTCTTCCAGATGCACTCTTCCTTCCTCAATCTCTCTTTCTCTCTTTCTCTCTTTCTCAATATCTCTTTCTCTCTTATATTTTCCTATTTATGTTTTTAAAGAGGATAACTAATCTCCTCAATCCTCGCTACCACCTATCTCAATCATGAGATGTACGACTAAGATTAAATCCTAATCCAAGTCGCCAATGTTCTAGAACTTATAGAACACTTCATTTAGATTCCTAAGACTACTTGACTCCAAAACATTAGACTTTCACTTTACTTTTTATTTTTCAAGTGAAATTACAAGAAAGAATTAGCGATCATATTTCCAAGGTGGTTACCAAAGAAATGTCTCGAAACACTTCTTGCACATTCACATTGAACCTGTGAAAGAAGTTCCTTCTTGAGCTATGTTTCTCAACACTCCCTCTTATCAAGGAAATAATTCTACACCAATCTAAGTCTATCTCTAAATGCTTCAAACTTCCCTTTTGCTAAGGGCTTGGTCAAGATATTAGCTACCTACTTATTTGTGGGAATATGATGGAGCTTCAATGCTCCCTTTTGAATCCCATCTCATATGAAGTGATAAATGATCTATGTGTTCTTGGACCTATCATGAAACACTAGAATCTCAAAGAGTGTGATACAACTCTGATTATCACAGTAAATGATTGTGGGGTCCAACTCTTGATCGAAAAATCTTGCAAGTAACTTGTTGTTGGATGTTTCTTGGGATGACCCGGGTTCTACTTTAGGTTTCCAACAAAACCTTGCAAATCATCTTCCCTTCTGGAGACCATAATGAAACACTGTGCACAGAGTGCATAATGCAGTCTCACTCGAGATGGATTATGGGTGACTGGAGGACCCAAATGTTTGCAATCTTGGAAGGGAGACTTCTGTGGGGATGGGAGACATTATTTCTACCTCAAAACATATTAGATCTATTATTTTATTACATCAACACATCATTATATCTCAGATCTACCAATCAGTAATCAGATACATTCATTAGGGTTTATTCTGTAGTAATTATCCTTTCACTCTATTGTGCGATGCATTTTACTATTAACATATCAATTCATTCATCATAGCTAAAAAATCCTAATAAATAAGACAAACATTCCACACAAAGACATAAATTTACCTTGGTTCACCCCCCTGTGCTACGTCCACAAAGATATGGATTTCTTGGCTCTCTTATTATTCTGCATCAAGGTTATAGCATTGCGCGCATTACATTTTAAGCTGACAAGATCACACTAAGCTCCATAACTTATGACCTTACCCTCGATTACAATGCATATCTATGTCTATATGTCTCTCTATTCATCATACATAAATCTATATTCAGTCTCTCCCACCTCTCATACATAGGCCTCTATCCTCTATCTCACAACACATATTTATATTACAAAAATGGGCTGATTACCCATTCCAAAAATGAACAAAACTCTAACCCACTAACCCTAGGTGAATTAGGTTTGTCCACTTTCTAACTCCCTGATCGCGGCTGGTCCAAAATTCGACTTTTTTCCTCGTTGTTCCACATATTTCGTCCTTTCTTTGACTTTCCTAGCTTCCTGTCGCTGCTTTTCCTTGTTTTCCGACGCACGCTCCTTATTTGGTCCATTTCCTAACTTCCTTCATTAATTACCACTCTTTTCCTCAAAATGGCTTGCACCAACACTTGAAAATCCATATGGCCTCACAACTAGCAGTACTGGCTTCCATGTATTCTGCCTCCATTGAGCTAAGTGCCATAGAAGTCTACTTCCTGTTGAACTAAGATATCATCATTGATTCCAAGCTAAAGACACACCCTGAGGTACTCTTCCTGTCTACTTCACTTTTTGCCCAATCTTAGTATGAATACCATTACAAATTCACTTCACCATATCCAAGATGTATTAGACCATAGTCCACTGTGCCCCTCATATATCTAAGAACATGCTTTTCTACTACCCAATGCTCGGACCTTTGCTCCACCATGAACTAACTCAAGGTGTTCACTACACAACATATATATGGTCTAGTGTTGACCAAATACATCAATGAACCTATCAATTTCTTTTCCAACATGGGATTCACCAAATTTGAATCTGAAGTTGTCACCTTCTTTAGATTAGTGATCATGGGTGTGGCCATAGGCTTTAATTCCTCCATTCAAAACCTCTTTAGGATATCAATTGCATACTTAACCTACCCAAGGAAAATCCCCTTGGTCTCTACCAAACCTACAAACCCAAGAATTAATGAATCATGTTGATGTCCTTCATCTCAAACTCAACTACCATGTTTTCTTTGCACCCTACAATGAGTTTCTCTACACCTGCAAGTAGCAAGTCATCTACTTATAGCACCAAATTGAGTAGATCGGTCCCAACAAATATATAATATAAGTTAGGACTTGATTCACTTTTGATGAAACCAATACTCAGTAGATATCCATATATCTTGGAATACCATGCTCTTGGTGCCTGCTTGAGTTCATACGAGGCTTTCTTAAGACTACAAACATGGGACTCATTCTCATTTACCTTAAAGCCTTGAGTTTTCTCTATGCACACTTCTTCCTCATTGATCCCATTAAGTAAAGTTGTATTCATGTCCATTTGATGTATCCTCCATCCCATAAATGAAACTAAAGACATAGCTTATCTAATGGAAGTGTATTTGGCAAATGGAGAAAATGTGTTGGTGGAAATTTGTAGCAAGGCTGTGAAAATTTATATATGTAAGGGTTGTGACTTAGAAACATACAAATATGATGATGAAATATGAAAAACACATTTCAAAATGAATATCTACACTACTTTAAACCCTATTCTATCCATATATAAAGAAAATAAAAAAAGAAATTGCAACCATGGAATGAATACATAGATCTAAAGAATGTAGATATTTACTCCATATCCAATAGAAATAAATATAATTTCTAGTCTATGTGGACATCTGTGGCCACCCACCTCGTCCAGTGACTCAACATGGTTCTCCATATTGACATTCTTTTATCTACAATTTTTTAGGTCCTAAACTTTCGAGGCCATTTTGAGGCATTAAATGATGTTTTCTGGCCATTTGGGGGCCTAGGGTTTCCATGGAATGCATAGGATTGCCAAAAATTGTACTTCTCAGTTAGATATTTCTAACAAGATATTGTGCATCCAAAAAAAATATTGTATGCAAAAGTTTCACCGTCAGGGAGATGATGTATCAACTAAACACCTTGGGACGTGGAATACTTTTGACACTTCATCTCCTAGGGTCGGGGTTTTGGATCTTTAGGGTTTAATAATTTATGTTAAAAGGACATTTCAACCTCTTGCAATTTTTTCTTATTGTGAATGAACATAGCCTACACCTCGCTCTTTAGAGATAAGCTACCACCATTCTAGCTAGTTTTTATTTCTTTGGATTTAATAATCTTTTCCTATTTCACTTATTAATAGAATCTAGTTCTCACTATATTATTGGGATCCTTGAAATATTTTTTTGTGTGTTTCCATTCATATTCCTACCTATCATTTCATTCTCCGTACAATCCATATAAGTAGTATCAAAACAATATGCTCTTTGTTTTTTTTCAGTGCATGTCCCCGACGAGGTCAGGGTATGGAGAGTTGGGTCTCAAACTAATTTCTATTTTGGAAGACCACTCTCTCTAGCCCAAGTAGCCTCCCATGGTGGATGAAAATATAGATGATGAAGCAAGAGATCCTATCAATTTGTTTCTTGAGGAAGCCCTTGCATGACAAGGGATGACATTATAGAAAGTTTCACCCACATCCGCTGACAACTACTAATGACTGTTGAGACACCTTCAACAAACAACCATTTCAGAGGTCTGACACCCTTCAAGGTACAAGTTAAATTTGACATTCCTTTATCTAAAGGAGGGATATATGCAGACTCTTTGGAGAGATGATTAATTTTTTTCGAGGGTTATTACTCTTTTCAAAAAATTTTGGACATCGAAAAGATCACTTTTTCACTCCTTAAGGCCCTTCCCCATGTCAAAGATTAGTGGGAAATTTACTGGGAGAGACATGATGGAGATGAGTCTACAACATTTAGGATAGAATCCAATTGGGTGGGTTTTAATGATTCCCTCAAAGAGGAATTCTATCTTGTTGAGAACTATGATGACTAGTACATGAGATGGACAATTATGTGTTGGAAGAGAGACCAAAAAGTGTCAGAGTACATTGATATCTTCCATACCTTGTGATAAAATATGAGTATCAAAGACTCTGAGAAGTACCTATTTTTGAAGTACCGCAATGTATTACAAAGATACTTCCAAAAATACATAGATTTGTTGGACATCTCCTCGTTGGGAGTTGCTTATCGATATGTTGTCAAAATCAAGAAAAAATTTAAGTAGAGGAATAAGCAGGAGTTTGGGTTTGCAAATTTGTCGCAACAAAAGCATGGTAAAGGTGGGCCCAACTCAGAGAACAAATGATGGAGAAAGGATATCCGACCTTAATAAAACCAATCCAATATGAAAGAAAATAAGGGTAACTAGAAGTTGAAGGACACTAGAAAGTGGTGTGATTTCCACAAAATCCCATGGCACAACATTGATGATTGTCACTTGAAACAATCATTGTTTCCTGAGATAAAATAAAAAGAATTGATATCTAGCTTAGACTATGATTTTGAGAAGGATAAGGGAAAGACAATGATTATCCAATGATACCATTGCAATTATAATGATCCAATTGGAAGAGTTAGAGGGGACTGAGGAGGTGGAGCACCTCTTTCATTCACAAATGTGGGTGAAGCAGACTCCACTACATTTCATTGTTTATAGTGGTATCCAAAAGAACTGGATCTCGAACGAGGTCATCGAGAGATTGAATTTTCCAACAACACCACACCCCCAAGTATACACCATCGATTTGTTGAGACAAGGATGAGACCTATGTGTTAGCCAACAATGTCACTTGTCCTATGACATTAATCCCTTCAAATATGAGGTATTATGTGATGCTTCTCCACTTGAATTTTGTGGTTTTCTTTTGGGACCACCCTATATGTGGAAAAATTATGTTTTTTATGATTCCAAGCCTCATAGTTTCATTGTTACTTTGGGAGGCCAACTTTGCAGGGTACCAGAGGTAGTCCCGACTAATGCATTTTCCTTGGTCTCAGTAAAGTAGTGCTGAAAGGTAATCTCTCATATCAAAATTTTTTTCCTCTTCATGGTTTGGTCGAAAGGTGAACAAAAGGTCATTGTGACCACCAATACCTCATCATGGGGCCTCTCTACACAATACAAGTAGCTGGACAAGATTGTAGATGGATACAGAGATATATTTGCTTCACCTACGGGGGTGCCTTTGCAATGCTAGGTTAAACATTCTATTGAATTGAAACTTGGTTCCCCTTTACCTAATGACCCAATATGCGGATGATCTCTTCTAGAGAATGAGTAAATGAAATGTAAAATTCATGATCTCATCCAAAAGGGACACATTCAACCTATCTCCTTGTCTTGTGGGAGCCCAATTGTATTGGTGAATAAGAAGGATGAGACATCATGAAGCTGTATTGATTACAGAGCCCCAAAAAATATCATTATTAAGAACTAATACTCGATCCCCCAGATTGATGATATTTTTGATCAACTTAAAGGTGCCAAGTTCTTTAGTAAGATTGATCTAAAGTTAGGCTACCGCCAGGTATCGATTGAACAAACTAATGTACAGAATATCACCTTCAAGTCTAAAGAAGGCCTTTTTGAATGGTTGGCCATTCCTTTTGGCTTGACTAATGCTCCAACAACATTCATGAGGATGATGGATGATATCTTGTGGTTTTTCACAAACTCTTTTTTGGTCATATATTTGGATGATATCCTCATCTCTAATAGAACTTAGATAGAACATTTGCAACACATTTAGTAGATCATAAGAACTCTGTGGTGGCACAAGTTATATATTAATATGGAGAAATGATCATTTGGTATGAAAATAATTCAATATATAGAATATATCATGGATGAACATGGGGTGCATGTGGAGCCAACCAAGGTGCAAGCCATTCACAATTGGCTAGCCCCGACGACTCTAAGAAAGCTCCACAACTTCTTGGGCTTGGAAAACATCTACCGTTAGTTTTTGTTGGGGTTATCTCACATTTATTGTCCCTTAAGCGAAGTGATGAAGGGTGGAGCAAAAGAAAAAATTTTCTGGTCTAAGTCACAATAGAAAGAATTTGAGTATTTGAAACATCACCTTTACTTGGCACCAGTCCTCACTCTACCAGACTTGCAACAACTATTCAAGATTGAGACAAATGCCTTTGACTATGATATCGATATAGTCCTTACTCAACATGGGAATTCAATGGCCCATCACAATGACTCACGAGATCTGATATTGTTTGTAGGTATCCCACCTATTACAAGGATATGTACTCCATTTTTCAAGAATCTCGACAGTGGAAGCATATATCTCGGGAAATAAAATAATCATCCACACTAATCACAAGCCTCTTCAATTCATGTAGACATAAAAAAAGTTTATAAAATGAATACCATCAAAATTGGTCCATGTAATTGCAACAATCCACTTTATCATTAAGTACAATAATTGTTGGATTACTGAG
>JASDQU011507006.1:18131-40965 GCA_032191745.1 Picea mariana
ATTTTAGGGTTGGGTCCACTTCTAATTTCTCCATTAAAACTATTATTGAAATAATTTATTTTGTATTCACTTTGAATTATAATACACTCATCTCTTCACTTTATAATTTACCTTTTAAAATCTCTTAAACCACTTTGATTACTTTGACCTTTTGGGGGTTCTAGATGACATATGAGGGTCTTCCAACTTCGTAAGGCCATAAATCTCAAACCGTGAGGAGTTATGTGACGTTCTACATACCAATAGAAATGGCATGGAATGTACTATCCATATAGAATAGTATTATCTCAAAATATATCATAACTCATACCGTTACCCATCAAACAAACTTGGGTCCATTACCCAAACCTGGGGTTTCCAACTTCTCATGGCCATAACTCTCTAACCGTGAGGAATTATGTGNATGAAATGACAAGAAATATCCATATAGGATATTTTCCCTGACAAATTTACTTTCCTTAATCTCATTATTCCACAATTAAGCATGGGTTCTCTTACTCCACAAAGCGTCTTCTCGTGAGGGCTTTCACCATAAGGGGACCACTTTGGAGTTCATCCATATTTACTTCTTATCAACCATGAAAAAACAATAATGAGTCATATTTACATCAAACACTATTTGGGTCCATTACCCAAACCTTTGTGCTACAGGTCTTTCTTCAAGGGTTGACATCAATGACAACCAACCTTAATCAACAATAATGACAACACAAACTGTGTTATAGACTACCTTTACAAATAGTTCTTAACTCTTGTGGGCATGAGACCTATGGGTGGCCCTAATTGTACAAAAATGACCTTGAGTTCATTTCTACATATCAGAAACTGGGTGCAGGTAAACAAGTTCCAAACTTTCACCTCCAGGATGCACTTTTGTGCTATCTAGACCATTTTTGTGTTCCTTTAAGTGAGCATACAAAACTAATTTGGGAGTCACATTACAATTGAGTGGTAGGGGAATTTAGTGTGGAGAAGACAGTAGCAGTAATTTATAAGTATTTCTACTTGTCAAAACTCTGATAGGACATTGTTGGTGTGCACGTGGGTAGGTTCAAGACCCTGGGTTCAAGTCACTTAGTCCAACAAAACCCTACAGACACCGGCCCTTTTGACATCATCTGCAAGTAGGTGAAGTCTCACCCGATGTATCTTTATGGGAACTGCAGGAACCAAGATTTTGTAGCGGTGAGGGAAATATGGGGAATGCACTCTACCATACCTAAGGGACACTTTCAAGCACTAGATCCATGTTAACTTGGACTCATTACTTACTTATATATGCATATAAATTCATATTCATGTTATTTAGTGGTTAATCATACAATTATGTCTACTCCACATTATTCTATCAACACTATCAACAAATATAAACATTCATCCATATTAAGGAAAATAATTAACACAATACATACATGAATAATCATTCAATAACATAGTGATACACAGAGTTACCATGGTTTAACCAACTCTGGGCTACACCCATAAATAAATTTGCTTCTTTATTATATTTATGGAATTTTGCTTGCGCTTTGTGCTACAATGAATTCTTAACATACAATTCTCCTTACATTTGTAGCTTCTTTACAATATTATTCTCTTTGAACCTCTCTTTCTCTCTAGACTTCACGAAAATCAACAACTACTAACTTCGCAGATCTTTTATATATTTTATACATTTTGCTTAGGGTGTTTTTCTAGCTCATAATGAGTTGGCTACCACTCATAATCAGCTGGCGACAACTCATTATGAGTTGTATACAACTCACACTCAACTGGTCTTCCCAGATTTTGTGCTAGATGTTATTTCATGTCCCCTGTCTTCTCCTCTTTCATCTCTCTTATTTATTAATCTTCTTGATCATGTGCCTTTTCCCTATACCTCAACTCTTCTCACTATTCCATTCCCAAAACTGCCTTCCCAACAGGCCCCCAACACTCACCTATGGCTCATCCCAAGCCACTTAGGCCTATTGTGTCACTCTCCTCCATGCCTCAATGTATTTATAGAGACTGTCCTTCATTGTGTGTACTACTGTTGTAATTTCTACTTCCTTGTTCATGATTTCCTCCATCGTCTACATTGTCACAATAGTAAGTTTAGCTTTAGTGTCTTGCGTCATTAGTGTCATAGTGCTCTGTGCAGTAGCTAGTTCTTCTAGTACCCAGAGGGATTTGTCCTGGCACAATTGTAATTCTGGTGTGATGTTCTATTGTTGTCCCTTCAGTTGTTCCACTGCATTGTATAGTTTCCTACTAGCCAAAGGTGTTGACATTCTTTCTACTGGTGGTAGAGTATTTATGTGCTCAATGGCCTGATGCACTTGTTCTTGTGTAGTCCTTATTTTCTCTTCCAATTCTTGTATCTTTGGGTTGTTAGTAAGCTCTGTCCAAATGAGTGTGCCTTTGTCGCACATCTTTATGCATTCATGTTTCAAGATTTTGATCTTTTCCACCGCTGTCTGCACAGTTCGTTCTCTTTGCGCTTTTTCTTCCGGTGGTGTCCCTAGTGTTGTGCACACTTCTAACTCTGTGATATTCATGTGAAGTCCTTTGATAGCCTCACTAATATTTACTACATGTTCCTATACCAAGGCCTCTACCACCATTGGTACTTATGGGACCTCCTTGTATAATTGTTGGATTTCTACATGGAATTTCTGTGCCATCTGTTCGGCTTCGTCCTTCTCCTTCAAGGCTTTGGAAGCCTTTGCTTCATCCTTGTATTTTTCATTTAAGTATTTCTCAACATTTCCTTCCACTTCACTCTTTTTTGTAATGAATTTCGTTGCTTGTCCCTCTGCTTTTCTCTTCTCCTTTTCTGCAATTTCCACTCATTGTTATACTACACACTTTTCTTGTAAAGAAGTTGTATATTTCTTCTGCAGTTCCACCTTCTTGGCTTCTGATTTATCAAATTCACTGGCTACGGTGTCTACCCAAAGATGTAGTTCCTCCATGATCCCTATGTGCAAAACCTGTAATAATTCCATTGGCATCTGTGACATGACTAGGTCCATGTGACTTAGTCCTTGCAGCGTCTCTTGTACTTTGGGGTTGGGTAACTTGACTGTCTCTACTGGGATATTTTTCACTCTGTGCTCTACTATCAGTTGTGTTGATACTGCAAACCGTGCTTCCTGTTTTATTCCTTCTTGGGTTGTGCCTGATCCTTTCACATGTGCCAATCAGACTGTTTCCAATAATTGTTGTAGCCTCAAACAATGGTCTTGCACCTTCATTTGTAGTGCTTCATGTTTCTTTGTTGTCTCTTCGAGGACTTCCTTTGTGGAATCCATTTGTTAGTATCCAATTCTATCCATGTCATAATATATTAGTGTGTAGACAACTGATGGATTTTGAGCCTTCTTCTTCTTCCACATAGATGAACCTGTGCTTTGGTCATGTCGTTTCCTCCCTATATGAGGTGAGGGTTGTGGAGGTTGGTCTGTTGGTCCTATTTCTAGTGCATCCTCCATACCATTTCCTTAATTGGTTTCCTTGGTACCATTGTCTAGAGGGTCCATCTCTACATCTGTGTGTTGCGCCGCCTCAGTGTTCCCATGTTGCACTATCGTATCCCCTTCTATTGGGATCTTCCAGTATGGTTCCCAATCCTGCATGACCAACTGGATGTCTTCTTTTGTTATCTTGTATTTGTTTTGGACCCACTCCTCCCTTGGATCCTTCCTGTATTTAATGTACATATGATTCTTGTCTGCGTGAAACTATGTGATTGGTCCATATGCCTCCACCAACTATGGTGACATGCGTGGTGTGTTCTGGATACTATGCTGAATCATTTCAGCATAGAGAAAGAATTGGACATTATTTTCCATTTGTCTCCTCTTGTTTGTCGAGAACCATAAATTCTAGTACTTTTCCACTATGCATGACTTCCCTCTCAGCCCTAAGAACTGTGCAACCTCTGATTCTGCCCATGCTGTGAAAGAAATCAAAATAAGGAGCTAGGGGTAGTGAAACTCCATTCCCTTATCTTGGGCTTTTGCACAGTCCAGTAGGAATTGGTTCAGTAGGAATGGTTCCCAACTCATTACAGTGCTTTCTACACATTTTTTGGTCGTTGTTATGACCCATTCTAGTACTTGATCCTTCCTGCACTTCCACAACAACTTGCATGCTAACATATGTTTGGATATTCAACTTTTTGGGTCACATATAGTTGGCACATCTAGGCTGCACACCCCTCTAACTGTGAAAAAATTCATTCACATAGCTTCTGATTGTGCTCTTTCTATCTTTTTTCTGCAAACAAGGTAGTAGGATCTTCCCCTCGGGTTGGCATCCCAATGATTTTGAATATCAAGTCTTTGTCAATGGATATTGGTCTCTCTAGCCACATGTACCCTCTATGCACGTAGTATAAGAGAATTTTAATGCATGCATTGACTTCGTTGATGCATCGAAAGTGTGGGATATTGACCAGGTTGAGGAGGCTTGCATGCTCCAATCCTCTGGCCCAAACCTTGGTAACTTGTATGTTCTACTTTGTGAGTAGATCTACCTTGAGTTCCAAGTATTCGTGGGGTGTAAGTTTATGGAAATTTTACACCTTTTTAATGTTATGATATGCATACTTTAATTGGGTCACCTTGATCCAGGTGGATATTGGTGGCCACCCACCTATTCCAAGTGGCTCCCCTTGAAATTTTTTAGTTCAACATGTTATTTTGTACTTATTTGTAATTGGGGCTTCTACACTTCTGGGTATGTATGAATCCCTACACATATTCCAGGTGTAGAATGGTGACTTCCCACCTAATCCAACTAGCTTATTTTGGATGTTTTCATGTCAACACATATTTTTGTACTTCCAGGGCCTTTTTGGGGCCCTAAACAATGTTTTTTTGGCTTGACATAGTAAAACTATGGACCGAGTCAGATTTTGAGAGTGTAATGTGTATTTCTTGAAAATACATTTCCAATGGGCTATAACACGCCTAAAATGGAGTTCGTATGCAAAAATTATGACCTCGAGAAGTTGAGGTACCAACTTACCCATCAGGGCCCACATGACTTTTGGCGTTTCACCTCCTGGGGTTATGTTTTTGTATTTCTATGGTTTTGGCATTCATGAGTAATGTTAAAAATGCCTCTGGAGCTTCATTGTAATCATTCTACTCATATAGATGAAAGTAGCGACCACATCTCTTCTTAGAGATAGCTACCACCATTCAAGCAAGTTGTTTCAGTTTGGCAGTTTTACAATTTTATCCTATTTCATTTATGCAATAGAAGATATTGTTCAATGGATATCTGTGTTTTTATCTGTATCTCTGTGTTTATTGTATTCAGTCTGTTAATTAGTTCGTTCTGCTCCTAAATCTAGATCAATGGTATCAGAGTGGTCTTCTCTTCATTTATTTTTCTTCATGCATGTCCCCGACTAGATCTGGGTACAAGAAGTTGGGACTCGAACGAATTGAGCCTTTACAATATCGACTGTGTCGAGCTCGGAAACAACCCATGGGGGCTGAAAATAAATATGATGGAGCAAGAGATCCTTTTAAAATGTTTCTCTAGGAATCCCTTGCATGACAAAGGAATGAAATGATGGACAACTTTGCTCAGATCCTTTGACGGTTGCCCATAAAAGAAGCATCTTCATCAAGGGGCCATGCAACCCCTTTCAAGGTACAAGTAAATTTTGATATTCCATTATTTGAAGGACTGTTAGATGAAAATGTTGTAGATAAATGGTTGAATATGCTTGAAGGTTATTTTTCGGTCCACAAATTTTCCGATAGGGAAAAGATTACTTTTTCACTCCTCAAGGTCGTCCCCTATGTTAAGGACCGGTGGGATACTTACTCTTAGCAAAGGGCCATAGAGGAATCTGCAATATTTGTGATCACCCCTATATGGGATTCCTTCTGGGATGTCATTAAAGAACAATACTACCTTGTTGGAAGCTACGAGGACTAGTACACCAAATGGACCACCCAATCATGGATGATTTTAGGGGCTAAATTTCGCCCGTGGGCTAATTTTCCATGGTTTTTCCCAAAGAAAGATTCGCTATTCTAAAAATGGTTCGCCCAAATTCTATAGGATAAAATTATTTTACCTTAAAAATCGCAAAAAAATTATACAACTATATAAAATATTTATAAATTTGAATATTTTTACAAAAATATCGCCAAACATTTTTTAGTTGGAATATGACGGATTAGTAAGATTCACCAAGGTTTTTACATTTTAAAATAAATTTCCATCCTTAAAATCATCCTTGACCACCCTATGTCAGGAAAGGGACTAGACAGTGCCATATTTCACCAATATTTTCCATACCCTGCGCACCAAATTGGGTATCAAATACTCTGAGTGACATTTGGTGCTCAAATACCATGATTTTTTGCATAGATACATTCAAACAGAAATGGATTTTATGGACATTGCATCATTGGGTACGAGTTATAGATATGTTGTCAAGATCGAGCAAAAATTTAAATAGAAGAGTCAAGAGTTGAGATCTGCAAACTTCTCACAGCTGAAGCAGGGAAAAGGTGGCCCCAACCCACACAACAAGGGACTGAGAAAAGATGGCCACTCTGAAGAAAACCAGTCCAAGCCACAACAAAAGAAGGGTAATGAGAAGATGAAGAAGGACACGGGAAAATGGTGTGAATACCATAAAGTCCCTTGGCACAACACTAAATAATTCCACTCCATTTAGCCACTTGTGGTCGAGATAAAGGCTTCCAAGTTAGAGGCCGATTCTAATTCTGAATCAAATCCAGAAGGAGGAAAGCGGATTATCGATGCTGAATCCAGTGCAACTTTCGCTAACACCAAAGTCCATCTAAGTGAACCAGAAGAACCAGAGGAAGGGGAACGCCTCTTTCACTCACAGATGTGGGTAAAGGGGGCTCTGCTTCATTTCATTGTCGATAGTGGTAGTTAGAAGAACCTTATCTCAACAGAGGTCGTGAAGCAGCTGGAACTGCTTACGAAACCACACCTGCAACACTACACCATCGACTGGCTTCTCCAAGGAAGAGATATTTGTGTAAGCAAACAATGTTGTCTGCCCTACAACATCAATCCTTTCAAAGATGAGGTATTGTGTGATATTTCTCCCCTTGAAGTTTTTGATGTTCTTTTAGGACAACCATATTTGTGGAAGCATCATGCTATGTGTGAGTCTATACCCCGTAGTGTTATTATTACTTTGGGTAGACAATTGTACACGATACCATAGGTAGCGCCGCTTACCACTATTTCTTTAATCTCTTCTAAGCAATGCAGTAAGGTCATTTCACAAGCTGGGAAGTTCATCTTCTTTGTGATCCATTATCAGAGTAAGCAGAAGGTCGCTGCCACATATGTGGCCTCTAGAAAGAGATTCTGTTTGCAATAGAAGTAAGTGGATGGGATCATGGAAGAGTACAGAGACATCTTCTCCTCACCTACCTGGGTACCAATACATTGCCAAGTCAAGCATCCAATTGATCTAACCCCTGATGCACCTCTGCCTAATGGACCAGTCTATCATTTCTCGCTAATGGAAAAGGATGAAATCAAGCATCATATCCAAGATATTGTTCAAAAGGGGCACATCAGACCCAAATCCTCCCCTTGTGGAAGCCCAAATGTACTGATATAGAAGAAGGATGGGACTTGGCAGCTCTGCATTGATTACATAGCATTACACAAAATTACAATCAGGAACCAGTACCCAATTCCCAGAATTGATGACCTTCTTGACCAACTAAAGGGGGCGAATTTCTTCAGCAATATTGACCTAAAGTTTGGCTACCACTAGGTTCCCATCGAACCAATTGATATATAGAATACAACTTTCAAATCTAAAGAAGTTCTCTTTGAATGGATGGTCATTCCCTTTGGATTAAAAAATGCACCAGCCACTTTCATGAGGTTGATGGATGATGTATTGAGACCCTTCACCAACTCTTTTGTGGTGGTATATTTGGATGACATCCTCATCTTCAAAAGAACTTAGGAGGAACACATGCATCATATTCAACAGGTTTTGAGCACTCTACGACAACACAAGCTATATGAAAACTTGGAAAAATGCTCCTTTGCCATGAACATGGTCCAATACTTGGGTTACATTGTTGATGAGCATGGGGTATTGTTAGAATATAATGGATGTGCTTGTTTTACCATCGACAATATCACTATTGTCACCCAACCATAGGCCGAAGCCACCCTCCAAGCACCTTAATATTGACATAGAATCATTCCGAAAGCAAACCCTAGGCTAGATAGCCAAACAAAGGGTAGCACACCTTTCTCCAAGGATAGCACACCAAACAAGAGCTGGTCAGATATGTCAAACCATAACCAAGAGATAGTCCAAGACAAAACTGAAATCTGCTAGCTGCAGTAGCTACAATGACATCTCTCCTCCAAACTTGCACACAAACTGGGCAACTGCACTGCGCACAAGTGTTGCTCTGCAATTATGAGAATGCATGCCAGAATGAAGACTGGCCTCCTGTATTTATACTAATTCTGGCTAAATGCCTGGGTCGACTTCTCATTCTGGGTGCCTATTTACTTAGTATATAATATTTCTTCTGGTCGACTTCTTCTCTTGGAGGCTAATAACCTAATACAAATTATCCTCTTGAGATGACTTGTCTTCTAGGGTTATTATCCAACTCATTAGGGTTTCTTCTTGCTTCTCAGAATATTCTATTCTCTTTAGGTTTACACGTGGAGGTAAATACCTCCCGCAACTACCATAATATCAACACTCCCTCCTAGATAGGAAGGTATTACAGGTAATGGTCTTGAGCACAAACATACCATTTACCCAATAGCATCAACATAGTCGTATAGACTATCTTATGATTAGTTCATGAGCACCATCATCACTATCAATGTCATCAACTGCATCATCTCTAGAAACCATACTCCATCTGAGTAATTAGACATGATGCTGGATAAGTCACTCACACCATAGAATGACACAAGAGCCATTCTTCTAATCTAGACATATGTCCTAGAAGAATAAATGTCTTGATCCATTTTCAGTCTTGGAAATATCTGTCAATTGATCATCCATCTAGCTGATAATCATTTTTCAACACTACTGATAGTCTTCAAGGCAATCAGAACAATATCATTCAATAGAACACAACTGTGTCTATTCATAGTAGTACATAACTACAATCCAGTGGTACACTACCACACCAAGTAGCACACAGATACTTGATCTGTGACATATATTCACAATCAGTGGAACACATCCATCACAATAGCATACATGTATTGTCTAGAGACATAGAGTCTCCATAACAATCATCTGATATCAACTTGCACAGAAAACATTGTTATGATATAAATTGAATCATCTGGGCCATTATTCCACTCATATCTGTGAGATCTTGGAAGAGCATCTTCCCTCAAAAGGTAAAACATCAATGATGATCTATCTGGAATATTCTTCTCAAGTAAGGAAGAATATCTGTCTTGATTTCTGAGCCTAGATCATTCCCCACCCTGGGCCATTCCTCTGGCACTAAACAAAGTGCAACCTGGAGATAATGAATCTTCCCTAAGGAATGCCTGTCCCTAATTGATGAACCTGGACCATTCCCCACCCCGGGCGATTCCTCTAGCACTAAACAAAGTGCAACTTGGAGAGAATGAATCTTCCCTAAGGAATGACTGTTCGGACCATTTCAAAAGGAAATGACTGTCCGGCACCAACCTCCAAAATGGAACATTCCCCATGTTAAGCACAATGGGAAATCACTGTCCGGCGAGGTGGGCCAGTCTTCTTGAGTAACCCTCAAGAAGAGAGACTGCCCTAGAGCATTCCCCATGTTAACCACAATGGGAAATCACTGCCTATGGTACATCAACAATCCATTGAACCATTTTCATTATGAAAATGACTGTTCGATCTGGACCATTTTCTGAATTGGAAAATGCTTGTCCGTTAGAAATCTCAAACCACTTTCCAAAATGGAAAGGAAATTCTCATCCTGGACCATTTTTTGAACGAAAAAATGACTGTCCATAAATCAATAACACATCAATGCTCCCTCTCAACCTGGGAGTCATCTCTTCCTTTTTCAATAAGGAATTCGTCTCCACAAGATCCAACTTGAGTACGCAAACTCTTTCATCTTGGACAAAAGCTTTACCAAAATGCCATCTTATCTGCTCATCTGTGGAGATATATATAGGAGAACCACTTTTTCCTTTCTGAACTTCATCACGGAGAATGTAATGCTTGATCTCAAATGTACTTCAGTTTTCTAGAACACTGGTTTTCTCGAAAGGTTTCATATAGCTATGATCAATAAACTATATCATTGTTGGATTCCTCTTTGGTTCCTTCTAGCTCCAAGGGTCAAACTGGAACATTTCCAAGTGGTAATTCTTCGGCCATCATGAGAGTTTTTCATGGATTAGCGATCCATCATCCTGAGTTTCTGAGTAACCATTCTGGTACAATATCTTTGTTATACAAAGTCTTCATCACGCTTTTGTTGTGCATTGGAGGTTCTACACCAAGTTGTTTTCTTCCATCTACATACAAGGGTCTCTTTTTGGTATACCTCAAAGCCTTGAGGTTGCTCTTCACACGCTCTTTGCTCAATTGCTCTGGAGAACAGTCTTTGCATTCATCTGATGTAGAACTCCAACCCATGGATATTGCATATGATATAATGACTCAAGTAGAGGTATGTTTGGTTTACTGGAACGAGTAATCATCATAGTCTTCTCCCTCCATCTGGAAGAACCTCTAGTTCTAGATCTCACAATGATTTCATTCACAAGTCTTCCATACACTCTTCTTCATCACAACTTTCAGTTCCTCTGCTTGATTTCTTTTAGTGAGTTCATATCAGGCTAGTAATCTTGTGATTCTTGATACAATGATTGGTTGTTCTGGATTTTCTTTCTTTCTTGGAATCTTCATGTTCTTCCTCATGTTTCTCTTTATCTCTTGGGTTCATGGAGTTTCTTATAGATTCCATGCCCTAGAGATTCCACTTCTTTCTTTAATCATAGGATCATGGATGTGGATGGACAACCAGGGATACTTTAAGTCTTCTTTTCGAAGAAGACTTATTCTAAGGTCAAACTGAACACGTATTGTTTTTCATGGCTACTACCATGGATATATACTACATCATCTTCAATGGTTCATAGGATTAGCTCCCTCCTAATACTTGCTTCATGTATGAGTGCATGTTTTTATTTTGGAATTATATAATCAACTCCCTCCATAATCCACGCTTCCGTTTTCATCCTTATTTCCTTCTGCAAGGTGTCATAAGTTTTTCTCCAATTTCTTCTAGATTGCTGATTTCTTCATGTCTTTTACTTCTTCTCTTTTACTTCAAGATTGATTATGATTTCGTCATATCTTGCAGCTATTACTTATGTAATAACTTCCACATGAATTGTTTGATGTACTTCATCCTATCATTTGTATTGTCTGACTTGTAGTCATAATGATAACAATCCTTTTTGTTTCTTCCATAGGTATAGTTTCTCTTTGAACATATTATATTCTAAGAAGTAGATATGCAGGATATGTATAGAAAACATGGTATGTACAAGAACTATGAAGAGTATTGTTACCTTGTCTTAGAAGAAGAAGTCTGTTTTATCCTGCTTGGTCTTGTTTGTAGGTTCCTTTTCTTTGGCAACTAATACTTTGTGTGTCCCCTTCCTTTTCTTTATCTTGGGACATTGATTCTTGTAGTGACCATACTTTCGACAGTTGAAGGATTGTATTTCTGACATGTCTTTCTCTTGATTTGGCTTCTTCCTTGAACCAAACTTCCTTTTGTTCATGAAATTGTTGAATCTTGTTGTAAAGGCTTGATCATCGTACTTCTTTTGGGGTTTCTCTTTTTCACTGATCCTTGATTCTTTTTTATCACAACATGTCCAAAGTTCGTCAAATATAGGATACTCCTTCCTTGTGTTCATGCTTGCGAAAAATGCATCCCATATCTTGGGAAGACCATTGAGTACTATGTTTACCAATTCCTTCTCTGAAATGATCTATTCAATAGCTTGTAGTTGATCTCTTAACTAGGATATTATCATAAAGTATGATGTTATGCTGTCATCATCATTCATCTTCATGTCATGGAGCTCATTCTTCAGACTCATTACTTGTCCAATGTTTTTAACTGAGAAGAGGTTTGTTAGGGCAACGTACATCTTCTTCGATGAGTCAATATGGGAGATGTAGGGTGTCAAGTGGAATTTTATAGAGTCCACTATGATACTCATGGAATTGATGTCACCATCTTTGAACTTTTCCATAACTGCAACGTTTTGTGGTTCTTTCTCTTTTCCTTCTTCAAACTCTGGTTTCACGATTTTTCCTTTCATAATATCCAACACTTTATTCTTGGAAAGGATGAGGTAAATCCTTGTCTTCCATGCTCTGAAGTTAGAAGCTCCATCTAACTTTTTTTATGACTTCATGGAGTAGGTCATGGCTTCTTTGACTTGGTCAACCCTAGATTTGAAAAAAAAAGCCTCAAACTTGACGTCTTGGCTTGCTGAGAGTACCAGGAGATGCACTAGGCTAGGGTGCACTGGTCTATCTAGAAATTAGGTCAATCCCTTCACTTAAGGTGCCTCAATGAGAGGATTAAGGTTTCTACAATTGCATCTGCTAGTAACCCTAGCAACAGTGCTTTGGTGACTGCTCCTGCTAGAAACCCTAGCAGTAGTTCTTCAACAAGCTTAATATTCTTATGGATATGCTCCCTTCTAGTGGTTAGACTGAATGAAGGAGGTTTGGGCCCATAAACTATTATAATATAATATATGTGCTCATTTTACCATCGACAATATCACTATTTTCACCCAACCATAGGCCAAAGACACCCTCCGAGCACCTTAATCTTGACAAAGAATCATTATGGAAGAAAACCCTAGGCTAGATATCCAAACAAAGGGTAGTGCACCAAACACGAGCTGATCAGATAGTCCAAACCATAACCAAAAGATAGTCCAAGCTAAAACTAAAATCTTCTAGTTGCAGCAGCTGCAATGACAACTCTCCTCCAAACTTGCACACAAAGTGGGCAACTGCATTGTGCACAAGTGCTGCTCTGCAATTCCGAGAATTCCTGCCAGAATGAAGATTGACCTCCTATATTTATACTAATTCTGGCTAAATTCCTGGGCAGACTTCTCATTCTGGGTGCCTATTTACTTAGTATATAATATTTTTTCTGGCCGACTTCTTCTCTTGGAGGATAATAACCTAATACAAATTATCCTCTTGAGCCGACTTGTCTTCTAGGGTTATTATCCAACTCATTAGGGTTTCTTCTTGCTTCCTGGAATATTCTATTCTCGTTAGGTTTACACATGGAGGTGAAAACCTCTCACGGCTACCATAATATCAACAGGTACATGTTGATCTAGCTAAGATCCAATTCATACATGATTGGACAACATTGAACACACTAACTGAGCTTTGGAGCTTCTTGGGACTGGCCAACTTCTACCGACGGTTTGTGTTGGGATTCTCCCATATTGCATAGGCCCTCAACCAAGTGACCAAGTGTGGTGGCAGAGAAAAGTTTGCATGGGGAAAGGAATAAGAACAAGCATTTGATGATTTGAAACATTGCTTGTGCTCAACTTCGGTACTCTCCTTTCTCGATCTGCAACAACTGTTCGAGATTGAGACTGATGCATATGAATATGTTGTAGGCATAGTTCTCACTCAACACGGTCATCTAGTGGCATACCATAGTGAGACACTCTCAGATACTATCGATAAATACCCCAAATATGACAAGGAATTGTATTCCATTGTACAAGCCTATCGTCAATGGAAACATTACATTATGGGAAAGGATATAATCATCCACACTGATCACAAGCCTCTGCAGTTCATACAGACACAGGGAAAGTTCCAGAATGACCGCCATCAGAAGTGGTCCACCTATCTGCAACAATTCCATCTCAACATCGAGTATAAGACAGGGAGCACAAATTGTGTCACTAACTACCTCAGTCAACTTCCCGTGGCTGCACTCACCACTGTGCTCCATTCCTGTGGACATGAGGCATATGAGTGGCCCCAACTTTATCAGCAAGATACAGACTTCGTCCCCACCTATCATCTCTTGGGTACCGGCGTGAATGCCATTGATTTTCACATTTAGGATGGAATATTATGCCATCTGGGCCATCTCTATGTTCCTGCAAGCGAGCGTGAAAATATGATATGTGAACCTCACTACATTCGAATGGTAGGACATTTTGGCATGGAGAAAACTATGGCCATTCTACAGAAAAAAATTTATTGGTCAAAACTTCGACAAGATATCAACAAGTATATTAGATCTTGCACTGCCTGTGCCATTTCCAAGCCATCCATCAAGAAGAAAGGCTTATACACCCCTATTCCTACTTCTGAGAAGCCTTGGGAATCCATCTCGATGGATTACATGTCTATCCTTCCATCCACCAATAAAGGAAATGATTGTGTATTTATGGTAGTTGATCGGTTTTCGAAGTTGTCCATCCTCATAGCCTACAAGAAGAAAATCACAACGACAGATACTACCAAGCTGTTCTTCGAGTGAGTGTGGGTCCATTTTGGGATACCACATACCATCATTTCCAACCAGGACAACATGTTCCTCAACACATTTTGGTCGAGTCTCTGGTCACTGTTGGACACCAAGTTCACTAAATCCAATGCTTTTTACCCCCAAACTGAAGGCCAAACAAAGGTCGTCAATTGGATGATTGTGCACATCCTACACATGTACAACTCTAAGAATACACGTACATGGGATGAGATTCTCCCCTATGTTCAACACAGTTACAACAAGGCTCTCCATAGCTCCACCGACAATAGCCCATTTCAGGTGAGGATGGGATTCCAACCCTTGGGTCCCATTGAGGTTTCACTACCTCTTGCAACCACAAAGAAAAATTCTTCCCATATTCAGTCTGAGACCAACAAAGACACCAGATTCATTGAGCATATTCAGCACATCCGCCAACAGGTCCATGAGATTTTGCAGAAATCCAATGCTAAGTATAAGCAGTGCCATGATCAACACAAGGTACCACACCAGTTTCAGGTGGGAGACAAGGTCTGGTTACATTTGTAGAAAAAGCGTTTTACAAGGCCCCATAGGGAGCTCCTCCCACTTTTATATGGGCCTTACACTATCACCAAGGCTATGGGTAGTAATGATTTTGATATCAACACTCCACCCTTCCTTGGCTTGAACCCAATGTTCAATGTGGACCTCCTTCGACTATATTTTCCACCATTATTGGACACCTCAGAGATCGCATACCAAATGACACCAACAGAGTTCAGCCATGAATGCATGGAATAAGCATCCACTAATCATATAGTGGACACACAAGTCAAGGGAACTTGCCAATAGAGGATCCAAGTTTATTAGGTTTTCAAGGAAGGGTAACTCCTACACCAAGGCAAGTGGCTCACCTGGAGCCAAATTCAACAAAAGTTTCCTCACCTGATGGGGGAACTCAATACAATGGAGACCATTGCTTCCTAAGGTGGGAGGACTGATCTAGGTGGATATTGGTGGCCACTCACCTATTCCAACTGAATCCTCTTGATAGTTTTTAGTTCAACACGTTCTTTTGTACTTCTTTCTAATTGGGGGTTCTACATTTTCAGGGTTGTTTGAAGCCGTACACTTATTCTAGGTGGAGAATGGTGGCCTCCCACCTAATCCAAATGGATTATTTTGGCTGTTTTCATGTCAACACATCTGTATATACTTCCAGGGCCATTTTGGGGCCCTAAACAATGTTTTTTTGGATTTTCACAGTCAAATTGTAGACGAAGTCAGAGTTTGAGGATGTAATGTGTATTTCTCAAAAAGAAATTTCCAACGGGCTATCGCACGCCTAAAATGGAGGTTGTATGCAAAATTAAGACCCCATGAAGTTGAGGTACCAACTTGCCCATCAGGGCCCACATGACTTTTGGAATTTCACCTCCTAGGGTTAGGTTTTTGGATGTCTAGGGTTTTGGAATTCACGAGTAATGTTAAAAATTCCATTGGAGCCTCATTGTAATATTTCTGCTCAGACAGAACTACGTAGCAACCACATCTCTTTTTAGAGATAGCTACCATCATTCGAGCAAGTTGTTTTAGTTCTACAGTTTTACAGTTTCATCCTATTTCATTTATTTAATAGAATATGTAGTTCATTGGATATCCGTGATGTTCTCCATATCTTTGTGTTTATTGTATTCAGTCCGTTAATTAGTTCGTTCTGCTCCTAATTTCATATCACACCTTCCCCAACATGTCCTCGTCAATGATCAATCCCTCTTGAATCTCTAGAGTCACCAACCTGTAGTCTGGATTCTTCTGCAATGTGACCCATGGGGCGTCATCCTTTCTAGGTGGTATATAGTTGTGAGGAAAGCTCGACTTTGATGAAGATGCACCTAGGGTTTCTTCAATCTTTGGTTTTCCTTCTAGTTCTCTGCTATGAGTCTTCATTAGTAAAGAGGTTTCCACTCCTATAGCTCTGGGTGGCACTATTTCTGTAGTGAAGTAGTGTTTAACATGTGTTGTAGCTTTATAGCTCGTTCTAGCTCCATGCTCTCTATTTTTCCTGGAATGCTAAGTAACAATAGATCATGTTTGGAAGTCCTCACTGATTTTATGCCCTTTTTCCAGTTGTGCACTAATCTTCGTGCCTTCCCTCCTACCTCATCCACCCGTAGTGTGACAGGTTCTTTTGTTAATGATGTTTTATTTATGAGTCCATTATGATATTTTTTCCATGTACGACCACTTAGTCATGTGTATCGACAATGTTTTTATTTTACTCCTTGTATTTATGATGGATTTATGAATGGACCTTATAACAAATTTATGCTTTGTTATAAATGTCATTTTATGACTTGTACTTATCCACATGTAACTATTGTTTCCATCCTTTTCATATTGGTAGTAGTTTCATCGTGTGGGACAGTGCACTATTTACTACTGCATATTTTACCACTTTTGCGTCAGGTCTCCTTGTAATATCCCTTGGTCGAACCCAACTATAAATGTAATAATGTACTTAAGCTGGTGAGCTGTTGTATATCTTTTTGGCATGCATCTTCCATGGTGTAGTGTGCGCATGTACTTCATAGTAAAACGATGAAGTGAGCACATTCTAGGTTACTGCGCCCAACATCTTAAGTGCGCGCGATAGAGAGGCCAATGAGCCTTTTTGTATATGTTTTGTCATATAGGCTGGTGAGCCAGTTTTGGGATGATTAGGCCAGAGAGCCTAGATGTTAAAGGCCAATGTGCCTAGTTTTGTATATGTCTCATAATTAATATAAAATACATCGATGCGTGTAGACAGACCACGATAAAAGCGATGGGGGACTAAATTCCACTGGTTATGGAAAGGGAGGGGCCTAAAAGTTAAGGAAAAGAGATAATCTAGGGAGCTTAAGCCAAAAAGGAATATTATATTAATATTTCTTAAATCATAAAGTATGGATAATTATTTTATCCTAAGTTCTAAAGTCGAGGACGAGTGGGCCAAAGTAGCTCCCAACATGACAAGTTTCAAGTTGGGGACATGCATACATATTGTTGAGACTTAGTTCATTTTCCCATCTTTTCCATCACTCTTCCCATGATTCCTTCCATCATTCAGTCATCTAGTCAATCATCCATGAGCATGCACACACCCGTTGAGCTATCCTTCGTATCTTCATGACTGTACCTGAAATTGTATCCATAGCCATTTTTGTGTTGGTGTATTTGGTTATCTTGGGAGTTTGACTGAAGAAGTTGATTGTTAGGCCCGTGGGATATTGAAGAGGCATGTTTTCAGGCCCGTGAGCAATTCTATGAGTGAGAGAATTGTTGGGAATTGATTTCCTGAAGGTGCCAAACTGCAACTACAATGCTCTGAGACTTCCTGTCCGGCCTGTTGCTGAAGCCCGAAAAGGAAGTGGGGCAACCGAAGGACTGTTGAGCAGAGAAGGGACACACTTCTTGGGTGGGATAGGCATGTGGGGAATGAGGGACTGTAGATTGTTAGTTTGATTTGGCACCTGAGATAGAGTATTTCCTGTTGTATATGAGCCTTTAGCCTAGTTAGGAATCCCTTTACCTGGGTGGAGTTTAGTCCCATCTCGGGGGTGACTCACTGTTGAGAGTGATGAACAGTGTGGTCTAAGGTTGGGAGGTTCATGGAAGTTCTGCACGCAGTTTGTGACACTCTTACCAAGATAAGTTCCAATTGGGTGATAAATTTACATGCTACATTGTTATTTACATTTTTATTTTTATGGGTTTTTCCTGTATATGCTACATGTATATGTTTACTATTATTTTAGTGTGAATCCATGCATTTACATATGTATTTGGTTGTTTATGTTATATCTATATGTTTCCGCAAGAGTTCTATGTGTATATATTTTAATTGCATGCAGTTCAAAAAATTTATGTGGCATAGCTCAATTGGATACTGGGTATGTTATAGTATGTTTCGTAGAGAGAATAAAAGAGTTTCTTTGTCATAGCGTGGCCTGGCATGGGTGGCCGGGGACGTTACAATATGGTATCAGAGCTAAGTAAATCATCTAAGTAGTGGCATTGCCTGACCTATTGGTGGCTGGGGATGTTACAATATGGTATTAGAGCTTCAATTTTCAACACTGAGCCTGGATGGGCCGAGCAATTTAAGTTGAAGCGAAATTTCACAGAGGATTTATTTCGAAGTGGCCAAATTTCAAGTTGCAGAATGTCCATGATAAATTTTAGAAACAATGACACAGAATTGGGAAAAGCCTCAATTTCTATTGTTAAATTCATGGGAAAATCGAGAAATTAAGCCAAGTGGTGAGATATTACTAGTTTAATATCTGTTTTAGCAAATTCGAACCTGGAATGGGTCGAATTTGAAGTTACAGTAAAGCCATGATAGATGGGTCGAACTTGAGCTTGGGAAAAATCCGTTCCAAAAATGTCAACCTACATTGATTTGTTGTTGCAGAGGTCAAATAGGTGTTAATGGGGTGAAATTGAGAAATTTTCATAGTTGTGGAATGTCTATGGTAAATTGGGGAAAACGTTAAGTAAAAGCCCCAATTTCTGTAGTGGAATTCACAAGGAATTGATGCGAATAAAAATGAGTGTGCACTAAAAATGCATGAGGCGCAGTGAAAAGCTTGTGGTAGGTAAAATTCGGCACAACGTGGCAAAATATTGGCATGTTGGTGTGCGTGGTAAATTTTGGCACCGCGCAGAAAAATGTTAGTGTGCCTGTGCGCACACTAAATTTTGGTGCCGTGTGGAAAAATGATAGTGTGCGGGTGTGCACGCTAAATATCAATGTCATGCAGAAAAATGTTGGTGTACAGGAGCTCGCGTTAAATTTAGCATTGCGCAGTGTGCACACACATAATAATGATGCGCGTGGTGTGCACAATGTTGGAAGAGTGCAGAGAAGTTTTGTTGGTGCGCGTGCAATGAGGGTATATGTTGTCGCGTGACAGTTTAGTTAGTGGTGCACGCAGAGTTTTGGTGCGTGGTGGAGACATACTAAAATCTGGCATGATGCAACGCGTAAAGTGGATTGCGTGTGAAATATCATCATGTGATACAAAAATTTCATGCAACAGGTAATAGTACAAGAACCGAATCTGTGCGCGGTGGATATTGGCGCGCGACACAAAGGCAGTGCACACAAGTTATTAGTGTGGCAGAGAAGTGATACACAGTGGTTTTAAAGTGCACGAAGCATGAACTACCTTGTGTTGTTGCTGCGCATGGTAAATATGGGTTACAGGTTGAAATTTGTCGACGCGAAGTTGTTTGAAGGGTGAACAACAACAGAAAACCAGTGATTTTCTGCAACGTTTTATATCATTTGAATGTCATCTTTTTGCAACGCATTTTTGGGGCCCCTAAGAGCCTTTTTAGGCACTCAAAAACCACAAGAACAAAGTGTGCCAAGGCACACTCTATCTTTATATATTAAATAAAAGATCTTGGGGAGAGCTTTCTAATGGTGTAAACCATTCGTCAAATGGAACTTTTATGAGAAAGTTACATCACAAACAGTGGAGAGTAAATTTTAAGACCCATATAACTTCAAAGGGCAATAAATTTATGCTCCAGAATCAGATTTAGGCATAGGAGTAGTGAAGGGAAATATATTGAGCCATAGAAGACATTCCCAAGAGCTGAATTAAATTTCTGGGCATGTTAAATGTGTTTAATATGTAAAAGAAGGTACATGTAGCATATCAGTTACAATATGGTATTTTGGCCTAGAACGTCAGCCGACTGTACCTAGCATCCTGGAACCCAGAAAGAGGTGATACTTTGAAAGAGTTTCCATAAGATATATATAAAGAAACCCAATTGAGTCCCTATGAAAATTCCAATGGAGTAGGTGCAAAAATGCATATTACAACGCAGAGTTGCGCCAAGTTGAAAATGAACAAAAAAATTAATGGGAATCTTTTTAATAACCATAACTTTCTGCTCAAGACTCGAAATTGAGAATGGGAGCAGGCGTTGGAAAGGTATTGGATAGAGGAGTCTAATTATACACCTAGAAAATTGATTTGGGAAGTAGTTTTCACAAGAGATCATAAGAAGAATTCTGATGCATTATTGGAACAAAATTGTACATAATTTCAGAAATTTGTTAAATTATTTAGCATATCAAATTTAGTTCGTTGTATTTTTTTTTGCAGAGTACAAAAATTTAGTTCTTAAGAGGGGATAATGTTGGATTTCAATTAAAAATAAGCAGAGGTACTCAAAGAAAGAGTGCTATGACATAAATATTTCATAATATGTTCATAAGCCAAGACCTCAAAATGTCAAGGTATGGGTCTGAGTGCAGCCATAAAGTTTTCAGAAGACACTACAGGAAGTCCTCTCATGTTAGTCAAGTATTCAATAGAATCGGGGCAGGAATAGATCATGTAGTGAATGAATTAGTGAAAGTACATTCACTCCTAAAGAAACCAATAAATAGATTAAGCAATACATTGGAGTCAGATCTATTATAAAAGGAATTGACTATCATAATGATAGTAATCAGATAAAGAAAGAGGCTTAATGCATATATGGATAAAGAATGCATCGTATCCAGGGAATTGCTATGCAATTATAGAGTAATGCTTCCCTTATGGTTATCAGAGTGCACAGTGGAAGCATGGTATGAAGGGCATCAATATGGCATGATAGAAGTGGATTGTGCAAGGCAGATTGAAATCAGATTGGTCAATATAGGGAAAAGTAAGGGATAAATAAGGAAGGGATAAATCAAGTAAATCAAGAAGGAAGTTGGTGTTAACTATCAAAGGTTACTCATAAAACATGACTGGAAATATAATTGAGTCATGTAGGAGTTGGATCAAATGGATCCAAATAATAGTAGAATGCTGAAAATTAATATCAACATAATATGTAGTTGCAAGTCCATGAACATGCTAGGATAATGGAAGAGGAAATCATGAGGTAGATATCAAGCTAATGGGAATGAAGGATGACACTCCAAGAGGGAAATCAAGAATAATAGAGAATTTTTGATGCATTCCAAAGGTATTAAAGATATTTCCACAATAGCATGGAGGTGTCAAAGCCAAGAAAGGCTTAAAAGTGAAATGAATTTCTGAAGAGAGTCAATAAGGAACCATGAAGAATAAAATGGTTCTATGCATGGTTTTGAATACAAAGAGATGGTGCCTGAGAAGAATCCATCTCAAGTGGCATAGAGCCATGAGTGACATTTCCAGGGAGTGGAAGTATCACTTGAAATTATGATGGTAAATTAAAAGTGGTATTAAGTACTTTTAATTAATCCTATGTAGCTAGAGAAGGAGGCATATGTGCATCCTTACAGTATGATAAGAGATTTTCTATGTAGGCCAAGTTTGAGGCTAGTTGGCAAGGAGAAGATAAGAGTGCAATAAAAACTCAAATATTAAAGTATTCAGCCAGGAAAGAGCTGGAAAAGTTCAGTCTAGAAATTAAATGGATGTTGAAGATCCAAAGTCTACGAGGTAGGATGATTGGAATTATAATTCATCCAAGTATGAGTATGGATATATGGATCCAGGAAGTAAATAAAAGATGAAGGTAATATCAATTTAGTATTTGGATGGAAAAACAAAGGAACCCAAGAGTGATTTGGCTAGAAAGTGCTTAGATAAAAAATAATGATGCACAGTGGTTACAATGAAGAGTACAGGAAGATTCAAGAATCTAGAAGAATTGAATATTTCTTGAATAAACAAGGAAAGGTGATACAGGGAGAATGAAGTTGCTGCAATTCTATAGCAACAAATATTTTATGGCTTTTTGGGACAACAATAGGGTGAGAATGCTTGCATGTTGGCAAGGGTTGCTGATAATATGGTTGCATATGGAAGGAAGCAACACAAGAATGGAATGTTGATTATAAGACTGATAAGAGGCATGAGATCTTCTATTTTCCTCAACTAATAAGGTAGCATTAAATTCATTTAATGGCATCCATGCAGGTAAGTATTTCTCTTTTGGAAATTATGTTGCATAATTGCCAAAGGGAAATTCACGTAAGAATTTCCCCAAATTGAATTTTATAATACGCTGTATGATATTGTTTAATTGCATTGAAAGGATTAGGTTACCACTAGGTGTGGTAAAGGATAGAGGCCTATTATAGTTATTAAAGATTTTATCTTTTGAATGCATGCACTGACATAGTAGCTGTTGGAAGATTGGTTGTTGTCATTGATGTCAACCCTAGTCATGGGTTTTGGACCGCAAGATTGATGAAGGTATTTGGACATGAAGGAAAATGAACATGCATATACAAC
>JASDQU011507009.1:0-22833 GCA_032191745.1 Picea mariana
TACTACAACACTAAATGCTTTTGGAATTGAGCATATACAGTGCGTGGCTATCTTTCAAACAAAAGACTTCCCTGGGTTGATAATTTATGTTTCACTTGGTTGTTTGAAATTAATTAAGCAATTATAGTGACCAACAGGGTTCTATTGTATAACCGATATATTATATGTTACATTGTTTATACCATAGTATAATGCACACGGTTATGTATTTGCACGGGAGTTCTACCGTTTGCACGGTTCAAACGGTTAAACCAATTTTTAAGCCCAGCCTTTGGTCCCATGGCCATATGACCGAGTGCTGAGGTGGTTAGGGGCTGGAGGTGCCTTAACCGTCCTACGGTTTGTACCAGTGTGTGGTTATGCACGGGACTGGGTTCTTTATGCTTAAATGAGTGTGTGAGCCAGGTTTGGAGAACAAGGGTGCGAATTATAGAACCAGAGACAGCAAAGTTGGAGAAGGAGACTTCAAGGAGGCATATCTTTCTCATTTTTCGACCGTTTCAGGTGCCGAAAGAGCCCAGACAGGGGTTTTGGGATGCTGGGAAGCCATTGGAGCAGTCGGTTTGTCATATTGAGCATTGTAAAACATGTTTTTGAGAACTTTGAGAAATTTAATAATAATGATCCATTGGAAGCTGGACCAGGAGATGTAGCCTGGAGTGGGGTGAACTCCTTTATCAAGTTGTTGTGTTTATGTGCTGATGTTCATTATTTTATGCTACTGTCTATGTGTATTTTTCATAAGTAATCCTTAATTTATGTGTTGCAAATTGATCCTGTTGCTTTAAACACATAACATTTCACTTGCAATAAGTTTTTTTTAAGTTTTTCAAGTCTTCTTCAATTTTAGATCAGGTGCTGAAGGTTCCTACTTTGGGAAGGAAATAGGGTCCTGTTCTCTGTTAGAATCAGTTAGCCTTCCATTATTTCCATGAGTGTGCTAATCAGAGACTGGTGTTGAAGGTTCCTGCTTTGGGAAGGAAATAGGGTCCTATTCTCTGTTAGAATTAGTTAGCCTTCCATTATTTCCATGAGTGTGCTAATCAGAGACTGGTGTTGAAGGTTCCTACTTTGGGAAGGAAATAGGGTCCTGTTCTCTGTTAGAATTAGTTAGCCTTCAATTATTTCCATGAGTGTGCTAATCAGAGACTGGTGCTGAAGGTTTCTGCTTTGGGAACGAAATAGGGTCCTGTTCTCTGTTAGGAGATAGATAGCCTTCAATGTGCATTATTTCAGTTAAGAAACAAGTTCATGAAGTGTGATGATCGAAAACAGGTGTTGAAGATTCCTGTTTTGGGAATAGGGTCCTATTCTCTGGTTACAAAATAGTTGGTCTTTTCTGTTGCAGTATCTTGTGTTATTTTAATGTAATCCAGGATTCTTCAATTAATCATTTCTTTAAACTTCGAGCTCTGCAATAAGTAGATTTCTTTTCTGTAATTCAAGCTAGAACTTCAGTTCATTCAAGGAAAGTGTGATTAATATAGTTTCCTTTACTACAACTCTAGGTTGCTTTTGAAATTGAGCATATATAGTGCGTGGTTACCTTTGACATAAACAGACTTCCCTGGGTTGACAATTTATGTAGAACTTGATTGTTTAAATTAAATAAGCAATTATAGTGACCAACAGGTGATATAAAAGGGAGCAACAGTGTCTTTGGCCCCTTTAAAATGTGGACCAAAAGTGATGTTGGGTTTATCATCTTCCAAGTTCAAAACGTTAGATTGGCTTTCTATCTCTGAGACACCTATCACTTTGGTAATCTGCTTTTGATAAACTGGGTTTTTCGCTAATTCTACCAAAGGAATTGGTATCTTAATTTTATTTATCTCGTTTTCGAAAATGAAAACTCCGCTCACCTTGTCTGTTTCTCTAGTTGTGACTTCCGAATCCCTTTTTCCAACTTATTTGTCTGAACCACTTTATTAATCATGATCTTGGTTGAAGGTGTAATAGCATTAGTTGTTTCGGTTCCTTGTCTTTGGGTCTCAACTTTTCCCACCTCGGGTTCTTGTGAGTTTACTACTTTTGCTTTGTTGTTATGTAGCAAGGTTTCTTCCAGAGTAGGCTCATAAGTTTGACCTCTTGGGAGAATTTTCTTAGGTTGAGTTGTTGAAATCAATTTACTCTTAGATATCAAGTTATACTTAGGTTGAACCTTGGCCATTATCATTTTGGTTTCTTCTTGAGAGCTACAAAGGTCAGTATGATCTCTTTCTTCACCCTTAACCGATGATTGTTGAGTGTTTAGAGATTTTTCATAATCTTCTCTAGTCAGATACGGTTGTGTGCAGTCATCACTGAAGTTCGTGACATCATCATCTAAATCTCCGAAATCTTGGAGATCACTCGCTCCTATAAAATTTTCATTCTTTAGGGGAGTTTGTATTTTTTGATCTTCGTTTTTTATCTGTCTTTGCTGGTTCGGTGGGTTAGGGTTCCTCTTGAAATCCTTTTTGGTGAAAAAATTAGCTTTGGCCTATTCTAGCTCCATTCTGGATATTTTATTAGACAGTTCCTTAATTACGTTGGCCATATCATCTACTTTGTCATCTGTGTATCTATTAGACCCTAACGGCCCTGCTTGTTCTCTAAAGCGTCTAGTTTCTCAGTTTCCCATTTCTACTTTAGATTTTAGCTTACCAGAAGCCATCATATTGGACTCAATTTCTATAGCATCATCTTGCATTCAATTTAGATTAGCTCCCCTTCTTTCTCACAAAAGGAGTGCAAAATCTGGTTCGAAATCCCCTGCGAAAGTTACTTTGGCTGTGGGTTGGGATGGTTTAACCTCAGCTGGGATTTTATTATACAGCTTGTTGAATCTTTGAATAAACGCCATAACTGTTTCTGAATTATTTTTTCTTAAAGATCCAAACTCGGTTAAATAATATAGGTGGTCCTTTCTTTCATCCCATTGTCTAAGGAACGCATCTTCCAAGGCATCATATGACAAGATAGATCCTGCAAGTAGACTCTGAAACCAAGTTCATACCTGACCTTTGAAGGTTTGGACAAGAAGCCTAGAATACATGTCTTCATGTTCGAGACCTAGGATGTATGCGAATTGATCAAAGAAATTTATGTGTTCGGCTGTGGTCAGATCTCCTTCCCCAGTGAATTTTGGTAAATTTTTTATATAATTTTCAGGAAGGTCGTGCAGAGGAACGGGCAATACCAAGGGAGCGTATCTTGCTGCCACTTTAGCAAACACTCTGGGAGGGGGGGCAAGTCCTTGGCCTCCATCTCCTCCCCCAGGAGCACCTCCACCTCCTCCTCTGACAACCCCTCCACCTCCTCCTCTGGTGGCTGCCATCGTAATTAGTGGAAAATTATAAAGGGGGTTTTGGAAGATTAAAAGTGGATCTTTACTTTCTTCGCGGGGTGAAAAATCCAAGGATAACTGGTAAGGGATGCGAGGGCTTGGCTCTTTGGACTTGCAAGAGATGTAGTCAGGGGAACCAACGGGTGTGGAAGATGGATGTGTGAAATATTCTTCGAGACCGTGTGAGGTCACAAAATTCAGCTGAAGAGTTGATGATATATCGACAATAGATAAATTTTCTGTAGGACTTTTTCCTTTATGTTCTATAGGGGTTATCGGATGGGTTTCGCTTCTAACTTTGGGGTAGTTTGATGTTATATCCTTAGTGTCAAAGAGAGGGCTACATGAATTCGAAGGTTTCGAAGAAATTTTGGTCTTCAGTTGTGGGTACTTAGGCTGATAGATTGCAGGGGTCGGCTTAAGAGAGCCTCTCGCCTTTAAAATCTTCTCAGGATTGGTAATGGGTGTGGTCTGTTTACCATCCAGGTTTTGCCTGGTATTCCTTCATCTGGATGCTAGCCTATTAATCATGGAGTCACCAAGTGAAATATTGGAAAGCCTTTAAAAGGTGTGCACTCTTTGTTCACTATCAAAGGGTGGCACTTTCAATGAAATAAATGTCGTTTTCCCAGGGAAAAAGATTTCATAACTTCGGTCCCCGGCAACAGTGCCAAAAAGATGTTGTTCCAGAGTCTATACTTAAGGCTTGGAAGTATAGTGTCTAGGCATCCGAAAGTGAGTGAGGGATAAAGAAGGAGGAAAAGTCAACCTTCGGCAAGAGAAGCTAGGGATGATTTCTGGGTTGGCGTTGTCTAGCTTCCAACTGTTCCTAGATGTTTATATCCCGTTCAATCACTGCCCATGAATGTTTGAGTTCAACCCAGGTAGTGGTTGTTTTAAGGATAGTATCAAAAAGATTTAAGGAAATATGTGTTTGGTCTGATAGTCCAGGTTCGATATTAGGCTGTCTTGTTACAGGGAAAGTCATGGAGGAACAAAATGATAAGAAAATCTCAGGGGAAATTTAGGTGATGTCCCAATTTCGGTCGTGTAAAAGAGAGTTTACGGTTCTAGGAGTGAAAATAGGGCGCAAACCAAAGGCCCTTTCCCGTAACTGAGTTATATTTTAATAAATATGTATGAGGTGGGAAAAAACATTAAGTTGTCTATCATGTAAGGCTCCTATCAAGGGAGAATCTCACTTATAAACAGAAGAAGAAAAAATGTAAAGAAATAACCCGATGAAGCATAAAATATATATAGAATTCTAAAGTGTTGACTGGTCTTATACCTGCTGATAGCTAGTACAGAGGAAAAAAAATGAACAATATAGAAAACCAGAATTCATTCACTATAGTAGAGGTTGTACTAAATTATAGCGAAGCATTCATAAGATACAAATATGAAATGAAATGAAAAATGAGATACAAGGAAACAAACTCATAACACAGTCGTGACGGAATTGAGAATCTTCAGATTTGCTTTATATTAACTCTCAAGATAGAAAACCTCTATTCCAATCGACACAAAAAGGTCCAGCCTCTGTTCCTTCTTTCTATTGTATATTTATACAGATTTACATATGATAGAATCTCAATCATTCTAGGATTTTTAGTTACAACAAGAAGGAGATCAATCGTTTCATTTCCTTATCTCTGTCTTAATTTGGTACCAGAAGCTTGTCCTCTCGCATGCTCGGTACAAGTGACACATCTTTCCACTAGCCGAGATATCAACCTTGACAGTTCCGCTTGACAGTTAGCCTCAAAAGAGTAACAATCTCGGGCTAATTGCAGTAACCTTTCTTCCATCTGTCGGTCTATGATGTCAATAATGCATAATTGGACACTGGGTTTAATCATACATCTATCTATTTGAACTATGTCTGCCATAGTTACTTGTGAGATTTTGTCCGAATCTCTTTCTTCTTTTTCAATTATATCAAGAGAGATTTTCGTTATATTCATTTGACTCAATGTATCAGCACTGCCTTCACTATCAATACCTAATAGATTACCAACTATAGAGCCAAAAGCCTCTTCAAAGGATTTCATTACCTTCTTGGCTTGTAGTTTACCTTCTGATATACTATGCTCCCACTCTTTCAATAAAGTATTTCCTCTAGTCTGCTCCGAAATGGAAAACCTGGGAGTACTTCCTGATTCCCTGTTGTTTGTAGCTATCATAGCCTCTTGAAAAGCAACCCGATCTGCTCTAGCTTCTCTTTCTCTGACAAATTAATTTTCCAAAAATTGATTAACGAGTAAGCAGTTGTCCCGAATTACCTCTACCTTGGCGAGTAAATTTCACTGGGCTGAAGTAACTCTTCTTTGAATCTCCATCACCTGGGACTGGAACATTTCGATATCTATAACTTTACTTTTGGCGATTTCCACTCTAGTCTGTAGCTGCTCAATCAAGTCTTTTTGTTGGTCCGCTTGTATCTAACCATTCTGAACTACCATCTCTGCTTGTTTGAGCTTAGTTTTGAGCAACTCTATCTCACTTTTATCGGCCATCCTTGCTTGTTCTATTCCTGTGCTCACCTGGTCCTTGGTAGCCTCCTCTATTGTAGCTAGTCTAGCTTCTAAGGTTTTGATGAGGCGATTTTTCAACTTCTGCTGATTTTTCAAAACCCCGACTGAAAATTGATTCATTGTGGCATATGCCCCTAATGTCTAGGCTATTTCTGTCGCAAACTATTCACTCTTCTTGTCTTTCCCATTGGTCAACACTTTGTACTTCTTGGCTGTTGATCCCCCTTCCTGACAGAATTCTCTCTTTACCACAACCTTTCTCTTCTTATCAAAGAAGAACTCATTTGGAGGGAGCTCTTCTATCCTTATAGGTCTCAATTCTTCATTTAAAATCCACCCTGCATCTATGTTTCCCTGAGTTGACTGCAAGGGAGTAATGGATGCGATGGGATCTTTGATTTGCTTAGCTGGTTGTTCCGGAGTAGTAACTGGAGTTTTCTTTTTCGGCGGGTCGGGAGTCTTTATCTCTGTTTTCGGACTCCTCGTTTTCTCTCCCCCGTCCTGGTGTTTTTATTGGCTGAGTGTCACATCTTTGGAGCCTTCGGCTTCTTTTTGTTTCACCTCCGCTATACTCGGATTCTCACCCTGCAATACTACGTGAAGACAACTGCGTTGATGTTCTTGGAATTTTAGAACATCAGCCCTCTCTTCAAGTGCCAGGGTTTGTATTCGAGCCAAAATCTCAGCATAAGATCTTGCACCTCAGAAAATGTCATCCGAGGGTGAATTTTCATGTTCTAACCTTTTGAGTCCGCAACTGGACAAATGATTACTTACGACCCTTTGCGGATCGTGCTTCTTGAATTCAATAAGAGCCAATTTTAGGTCTTCCAGGGTTTCTACCTTAGCTTTAGCATGCCATAAATCTAACAAAGAATATGAATTTAAATGAACAAGAAAAGCTGGCCATACCTTCTTTGAATATCCTTTAAGCTCCTTGCTTATGCTACCAATTACGGTTTGCCTAGCAACCTCACGACAAGCTAGCTTGTCAGGTATACATAATGGTAATGCATGCGGGGGAACAGAAGCCCCAAAAAATCTGAGATATGAGAATTATGCTTCTACATAACAGTCGGCTATACTGCTCAAATTCATCACTATACTATCCGAGATCCTGGGTGGCGGGTGGCCGAAAATAGTGACATACAGCGGTACCATTACCCAGTTAAAGATTTCATACACGAAATCTGTCGCTTTGTTTTCCCATAATTTTGAATGGTAGACGTGGATGGGCTCAGCCTCTGATGGAGTCCAACTCCAGCTCATTAAAGGAAAGGGTGTTAGAAAACACACGGCATCCATAATGTATGCGGACATAAAGAATGAAGCAATCTTTCCGCTCTCCTTCTATTCCCGATACTCTGTAACTCGACTGGTCAAGCTATCAAACATCATTTTCATCCAGTCGAAGGAATAGCCTTCGGTGATTTGATGTATTAGAGGCACCCATTGAAGAAAGAAATATGTGGTGTCCTCTCTCCCGTATAATATACAGGTCATCATAGCTATATATTTGAACTGTGGTTCCAAGGAAGCTATTGAATATAAACCATTAATGTCTGCCCTGAACTTCACAAGGTGTGAAACCCAATATCTAATTAAAATGGACATAGTCTTTTCATATTGCACACATTCCTTCTATTTGAAGTTCTCCAAGAATTTGGCATCGTATGTAAGGTCTAACATGGTAGGCAACTTGTACATAGCTTGTAGTTGTTCGGGTTTGAAAGTCCCGATGGTGACCTTTTGTTCATTGATGATGGTTCTAGTTGGTATGTCCACATGGTCTAATGCCCACTGGACCATATCATAGTAAGGGAGTAGTCATGGCCTAGCCGCTACTTTATTCATTCCATATTGGATGACGAACTTATATTTGGTGGTCAGGTCGTCTTTTTCATTATTACTGGAATCATCAGAATAATCTACTAATTCGGCCTGTAGAACATCAGAAACAAACGACCAGGTCTGGACAGAGTCGACACTTCGAGGTGAAGTATCAACAACGTTCTCTGAACCTTGTCCCGAAACCTTAACATTGGCTTTAGACGCTTTTCGCGGGGAGATGGCGGGGGATCCTTCTTTAGCTCTTCTGCGATAAAAATATGTATACATACAGAAATTAGTTTGCTGAGAAAAGTTTGCTTTGCATAATATAGAAATGAATTTACGATAACAAGTAACAGCTCTATATATTCAACCATTTAAAACTGGGTACCTTTCAAAAACAAAACGGTCAAATCATCCTTAAATATAAATTTAGCAATAAAAACACAATCCTTACTTGTCAATTCGCCTTGTTTCTAATTAATGCCATAAATTTTGGCAGTTCAAAATGTCAGTTGGCATAAGGAAAAATTAATACTGGCTTGTAGATTGTGCATGCATCAAATCACAAGAAATGTTGGCTTAACTCAATTAATCAAGTCTTATCAACGTTAATTAATCTTTCGGTACTCGCTACATCGGAAGTTTTCATTTTAACCTTTTGAACCTCTAAGACCCAAGATTGCGATGATTATTTTTGGTTAAAAACGTAATTATGATTAGGCCCTTGATTAATTATGTGATTATTTATATCGCAACTTCGCAACTCGCAGCTTCGAAGGTATATCTTCCAGGAAGTTTGTATGCCGAGTTGCGAAATCGCGAGATCGTGATGATATGATTTAATTAAAATGGGGGATAAAACCGTATTAAGTATTTAATTAATTATGTTTCTATCTTTATCGCGACTTTATGACTCGGGGCTTTGACAATGTAGCTTTTTAAAAGAAAACACTCCAAGTTGTGAATTCCCGACAGAGCTTAACCATGGCTAAGCTTTTTACCTTTATCATTAACGTGGGTTACTAAAATAAGAATCTCATGGTTTCGGCTATTGGGGTTACGAAAATAAGACTTTTGGAGTTAGTAAACGCCGAGATGCGAAACCCCGATGATTCTTAACCATTGTTTAGAAAAAATTTACTCTCACTACTGACCTAGGTAAAAATTTAAAGTGATCTTGTCGTTTCTCTCTTTGGGACTTGTGAACTTAGTGATCTATAACATCCGACATACGAAATCCTGAGGTAACAAAAAGAGGAAAATCATTTGAACGAAAAGTAGAACTCACCTTGATAGTATGATAACCGTCACCGTTCACGTGATGAGACTTCAGAGATTTTGGAACAAAAGAAGGAAAATATGAAAACCATCTTTCAATTTCGAGCATTAAGATATGAAATTCAAAACGGGCTAAAAAACAAAGGTGGCTCCAACAGACTCTTTGAGTACATATCAGAGCAGCCAAAGATAGCAAAGTATGGGAATCCATGAAACCCTGTAGTGACCATAACCATTAATGAGGTATCCATAGGAAACACTCTCATATACCTAGGGGAAGCCATCAATGTTATGACCGCTACTACCTTGGAACAATTATAGTTACAACCTCTTCTTTGGACTACCCCAACCATTTTGGAACTAGCAGATAAGACTAGGGTTATACCTGAAGGGATTTTAGATGATGTCATGGTTACTTTAGCCTCATGGGAGTATCCAGTAGATTTCCTTGCCAATCATTCAAAGGACCCTGCTAGAGGCCATTCCGTTATTTTGGGAAGACCCTGGCTAGCCACAACCAATGCATTGATTGGTTGTAGAGAAGGATAAATGACCATCTCAAATGGTCTCTCTAGCCAAAATCTCACCATTTACCCTCCATCTCAACCTATTATGGAGAATATATGGTGGCTTGAATGTCCATACGAGAATGAGGACTGGGAAGAACCCATATTGCTAAGTGACCATGCATGGGCACTTCAGGAGAACATGACAGAAAATGTACTAAACCAATTCATTTCTGCTATCAAATGTGTGAATTTTCCACAGTCTTTTCCCCAATTTGAGTACATGTTTGGGGAATAATTTCAAGAACAATTGGATCCATCCATTTTGTCTTCGACATATTTTATTTTCGATATAGATGAGTCTACCATGTCTTATACTATGCCCTACGAGATTAGTCCAGGGAAATTTTTACATATATACTCCGAGCTAGATGCAGACCAACAAAAATAGTTAGTAGATATCCTTAAAGAACAATCAGGAGCATTTTCCTGGGAAGACACTGACATGAAGGGTGTACACCCTGACACATGCATCCATCATATATACACCCAGGGGGAGGTAACACTTGTTAGGCAACCTTGGAGAAGGATGAACCCAACACTCAAAGACACAGTCAAGGAAGAAATACAAAAGTTGTTAAATGTTGGATTTATCTATCCTATCTCCGACAGTAAGTGGGTATCCCCACTTGTAGTGGTTCCAAATAAAGTTACCGAGAAATGAAGAATTTGTGTTGATTTCTGGGAACTCAGCAAAGCCACTCTAAAAGAATACTTTCCTCTTCCTTTCATTGACCAAGTTCTAGATACCTTCTCTGGAAAGAAGTATTTTTCCTTTCTAGATGGGTACAGTGGGTAAAATCAAATTCTTATAGCACCCGAGGACTAGGAAAAGACTACCTTTACTTGTCCTTGGGGCAACTATGCCTATAGGGTCTTACCATTTGAATTGTGTAATGCTCCTGCCACTTTTCAACGAGAAGTATTAGGGATATTTGACGATATTATTCATGATTGTGTGGAGGTATACATGGATGACTTCATAGTCTATGGAAACACTTACTAGGAAGCTTTAGACAACTTAGAAAAATTCCTCATCAGATGCTAGGAAATGAACCTATCTCTAAGTCATGAAAAATGAAAAATTTTGTTAACTGAAGGAGTGGTTCTAGGACATCATGTTTCATCTGAAGGGATAAAAGTTGACCCTGCAAAGATTGAGGTAATTGTCAGACTTCCACCCCCCAAGACTCAGAAAGAGGTAAGAATATTTCTTGGAACTGATGGTTTATTGAAAATTTTACAAAGATTGTTGCACTTATGTTTGGATTACTAATAAAAGATGTTGATTTTGTTTGGACTGACCAGTGTCAAACTGCCTTCGAAACACTAAAAGCTAAGCTTTTTGTGGCACCAGTTCTTAGAGGAACCAATTGGACTCTCCCATTTCATATATCCACTGATTCCTATGACACAACAATAGGAGGGGTATTAAGGAAGAAAGAGGACCAACAGTCCTATGCCATTTATTTTGTAAGTAAGAACTTGTCCCCCCGCAAGTTGAACTACACAATCACTGAGAAAAAGTTCTTGGCAGTTCTTCATGCTATTAACAAGTTTCGTCATTACATTACAAGTTATGAAGTATTTGTACACACCGATCATTCCACCATTAGGTTCCTCATGAACAAACCTATAACTAATGGTCGAGTAACTAGGTGGCTTTTGTTATTGCAAGAATTTAATATCACTGTGCTTGATCAACCTGGAAAGGATAATGTAGTAGCTGAATTTATTTCCCAAATAAAGAATGAGGATGATGATATCCCTATAGATGATAGTTTCCCAGATGAGCACCTTTTTTCCCTCTCTGTCAATACCCCATGGTTTGCGGATATGGAAAACTATCTGGCTACTAGGAAGTTATCGTCTCATTTGTCACCTCATAAAAAGTGGAAAATTATTACACAAAGTGCTAATTACTCGTGGGTTGGTCATGATATTTTTCACACAGGTCCTGATTTGATTATTCGTAGATGTGTCCGAGAGGAAAAGGTACCGGAAATACTATGAAGTTGTCATGATGGACCATGTGGTGGCCATTTCTTTGACAAACACACAACATATAAGGTATTACATTCAGGTTACTATTGGCCTAGCATTTTTAAATATGATGCCAAGTATGTGAGAAGTTGTGATAGTTTCCAAAGGATAGGAAGACCTACGTCATTTGATGAAATTCCTTTGCAGGCCAAGTTATGATAGAACCCTTTGAAAAATGGGCCCTCGACTTTGTAGGACCAATTTCACCCATGTCTCATAGGAAGAAATATATCTTAGTTTGTACAGACTATGTCACAAAATGGGTAGAGGAAAAAGCTCTATTTAGGGCTACAGAGAAGTCTATTGTTGAATTCATATATGAAGACATATTTAACCGCTTCGGTGTCCCTCATGAAATTGTTACCGACCAAGGCACTCAATTCACTTCTAAGCTGATGAAAGAGATGACAGAGAAATATGGGATTAAACACCATAAATCCTCTCCATACCACACACAAGATAATGGTAAGGTAGAATCCACAAATAAAGTTCTAGAAGCCATCTTGACCAAGACTGTTCAATTACATCACCGAGATTGGGCTGATAGGCTCCCAAAGGCTTTGTGGGCATACCGAACCACCTAGAGAAATACCACTAGGCATACCCCTTATGAGCTAGTGTACGAGAAACAAGTACTTTAACCTATAGAATTCCAAGTAAGGACCTTCCATATTTCCACAGAGGTAGGATTGAACCTGGATGAGGATCAGAAGCAATGAGCCCTACAATTGAATAAGTTGGATGAAATCAGGCAAGATGCCATCCAACGAACTATGTTATTCCAAAATCAGAGGAGCAAGTGGCATGACAAGTTTATTAAAAATAAACACTTCCATCCTAGTGATTGGGCTCTATTGTTTGATTCCCGGTTCAAAACCTTCAAAGAAAAACTTACCACCCGTTGGTTGGTCCCTTACGAGGTAGACAATGTATATGACAATGGAGCTGTAAAAATTAAAACAATTGATGATGGACAAGTCTCCTTTGTGGTAAATGGGCACCGACTCAAATTTTATCATAAGCCCATTTCCAGAGAAGATTTTTTATAGGTCATGTCAGTCGACAAGGTATTGGCCTAAGTAGATGGGGAAGTCCCCCCTTGTTCTTGGAATTTTTTTTTTCTGAATTTCCTACTATATATGCGCAAATAGTTTTAGAATTTTGTTAATAAGGCAACTCTAGAGGTTTCTGTAAGTAATTATTTCACCAGGAGTACACAGTTTCAAGGATCTTTCTTCAAAACATTTTTATACTTGAATTTTGTGTCTACTAAAGCATCAAATAAATATTGACTTACTGTAATTAGCCATTTTTTTGAAAAAATTATCATTTTTTAAGGCATTCTAAAGTAGTTTCTCTTGAAACATTGTATAAGGAAGTGATACCATAACTATCAAGCCTAAAGGTCTCTCATACATTTTTTTTCAAGAAACCTAAGTAAGTAAGTCAAGTGTCTTTATCAAAGAGTAACAAGTTCTAATTAGTATTTAGCCATGGAAACATCACAATAACTACAAAGGAAGAAAGTAAGTTGAGCCTAGAGATACCTTCCTATTCTTTCTCAATGGTACCATCCACTACACACTAAATAGCTTGATTATATCATATCTTTAGATAGGCCACGTCCGCTTAAGTACCCCTTACATTAGGACAACCACTAAAACAATATAATGGAAAGTCATCCTCTAACATAAATACCATCCCAATTAAAAAATAAAAGAGAAAGAAAAAGTTGTTTTCAGAGTTGTTCCCCCATCTTATATTAAAAATATTAAAAGATGGAGGGCCAGTCTTTGAGGGTTTAAGAGGCTAACCTGTCGAGATACTAAATAGGTCTACTGGCAGTGGGTACCAGCCTATAGTATGACTAGGTAAACCCGCCGAAGTATTGAACAGGCTTGCTGGCAGCGGGGCATTCTACCTAGAGAGGATGGTAATCTGACAAAAATAAATAATAAATCTAAACTTGTCCTGATGTACGACATTACTTGCAGAGAAATTTGGATTAAAGTATGTGTGGTTAAGCTGAGGTTAATGAAATCCATACACTTGCCATTGGGAAATAACTTTAAGACTATCTTGAAAATCTCTTGCCTACCTCTTCTTATCTATATATAGGATCTCTTATCCTATAGGTGGGGCCATCTCCTAACTGTCTCATCAGACCAATATGTGAAATTTCATCTTTACACTTGACATACTATAAATCTTCGGCTATTTGGGGATACTGATTAGTTTCCTATACTTTTGATTATGAGGTGTCACAATACATAGGTGTGGGGGAGGGTTTCATGAGATGACAAATGATCATTGCCTAGAGAAATAAGTCTTTGCAAGAATTTTTGTATTATCATCATGATACAGGTTATTACATTGATAATCATGTTATTTAAAAATAAAATAAAAAAATGCTTAACTCCTGTGTGCTATAAATTACTGAACTCATACTTAACAGACCACTCTTTATCGGTTATTTAAGAGACCACTCTTTATCAGTTTATCGTTTCATTACAAGCTACATATTGTAGGTTTGAAAATACATTTTTATGCTTTCTATAACCTATTCATTGTAGGTTTTTTGACATTATATGTCATATGCAAAAAGATTGAATGAGCATGAAGCATTCTGCCCCTGCTCATAAACTACTGTGGTTGTCAAAAACACTTCAAATTTGTAGGCTATCCATTATAAGAGGTGAAAATACACTTAACAAAGGGATACCGTATGAATTACCGTATGAGGTACCAGATGAAGTTCCATATGAGGTGTCGAACAGAGTGCCATTGCATACCAGTAACTGTCCTAGATTCCAGATAACCAGAATTCAATTATATTCAATTAAATTGGTTGCAAGCATTGATTAAAAGATGCTTCATATGATTATGATCAAATGTCCAAGTCAAAAGACTTGGACATTGATCTAATTACGCACTATTACATTGCTCCAAGTCGAGCCTTTGAATTTTAATTCTTCACACATGGCATCCCTCATGCACATGTGCATAACTTACTCCACCTTAAATGCATCCAAAATCAGGTTGGGCACTCTATTATCTCATTTTCCCTTGCCATTTGCTCTGCCCTACATTAAGGAATCGCGCCCAACCTTTGCCAATTCGTCCAATGTTCGAATAGCACTCAGACCGTGTCCAATTCATGCCATCCCTTGGCCTGTTCATGCCCTTGCTAGTTAAATTCACCTCTGTCACAATGCCCAGGAGATACGAACCCTCCTCCTATGCAGACTTGTTTTCCATTCCAGAATTCACACAGTGCAGAGAAGTGGTTTTGCATGCTGGTTGGGGGCCATTTCTATCTAGCTTGCAGGGCCATGATGATGGCCTCTCTATACAATTTGCAGTTGGTTTTGATGGTAAGAAAACACATGTAGGGTATCTTAGCTTTGAAGTCACATAATAGTCCATTTCTACTGAAACAAAGCTCCCAAGAATGGGAGATAGATGGTTCAAAAATCATCAATTTCCGAGCTCAAGTTACAATAGGGTGTTTAAGCCCAAATTCGAGAGCATTTCAGGAGCGAAAGGGTATGATAAGGAGTGGATAAAAGAAAAATTGGTTAACCCCCTCATTATCATCAGAAGGTTAATTACATGTGAAGGTAGATACTCCACCTTCAAAGCTTGTCATTTTAGATTGCTGGCTCATTTTTTGTTCAACAAACCCTTGAAATTTCCCTTTTATTTTCTCAAAATCTTGGAGAAGATGTCCTCTCAAGTGAGAAAAAATGTGACTAACCCCCACAATAGTCTCTTCCACCACAGTTTGATCAAACTCCTCGTTCTTACCGAACTAGAGAAGCAAGGGAAAAATTGGGATGCCTTTATCTACCAATTTGCAAACCCCCACTTAATAGTTAAGACCGACAGAAAGCCACTTAGCCTAAAAAATATCTCTCCATCCAAGCCTCACTCTCCAAGAACTCCAAACTCCCTTGCACAAACCCTCTCTTTGCCGGAACAATACCAAAAGCTTGTTGATATTCCTACTTCTTCATCGGGGAAAAAGACCAAGAACAAAGACCAAAAGAAGCCTATTGTTGACCCCCCAATGCCTTCACTTAATGTTGGTCCTACACCTAAGAAACTCCAAGAATTAATGCAGCAAGACTTTCCCATCATTCCCATAAACAAGAGGGGAGCCAACCGATTTGGTAAGGGACCCTTTCAGAAAAGTACCCAGAGCACAAGAACCAAGCCTTATGCAAAACCTTCACCTGCTTCAGATCCCATCCAAGTGTCCTCTGACCTTGATATCCCTCATAAGAAACCTAGAGAAGTCTATACGGATGGATTAGAGCCACTAAGGAAAATAAAATAAGAACCTACCTCACCTTTTTGATCCCCCATCACTCCTACTTCACCTATTCCCACTCTAGACCCTAAAACTGATAGATTGTCCACATCCCTCAAAGGATCTAATCCTTCCTCGAAAATCATCGATTCTGTCCAAACCATAGAGTAGCTACAAAAAGAAAATCATCAAATTCTCCAACAATTGGAAGAGACGAAGACAATAGATGTACACCTTCATCATGGCAATCCAGTCCTTCAGGCAAAGGTCAACTCCCTTCAACGGTAGGTTGATGAAATGACTAAAAATAAACCCAGCTTCAGAGCATAATTGAAGCAAACACAAGAGGCACAAGGCTAAGTCCACACAGCAAAAAGGAGAGGCTTCCAAGCTGATCCTCCTCAGCAAGCCTAGTTCCGAGGGGAAACTTCTTTTTGTTTGCAGTGGGACCTACAAAGTCGTAGGTGTGGGGGTAATGTTGGGCCTACGATATGATCATTTTCATGATGATTATTATACACTTTTTCCATATGTATATATGTGTTTTTCATCTTTTAAAGGAGCTTTTTGAAGAATTTAATGATAAAACGGTATGATCGCCATAGGGTACATGTAATTCATGTTTAATGATTAAATCAAGTTTAATTCATCATGTTCTATGATTTCCAAGAGTTAATTCATGTTTTTTTGCTGTTATAGGGAAAAACGCACCATGTTTCTAGTTCCAGCACTTGATCGGGCACTCGTTCCATCACTCGTTCGGGTACCCGATCCGACACTCATTCCAGCACCCAGTATTGCACAAAAATGCAAGGTGAGTTGGCGGTTATGGCATTGGTAGCCAGTGATGGACAAATCAGGCACATGGGTTTTCTTCATGATCACCCCCTCCAACTACTAAGCTCAACACAACTTAGTTTCAGTTGTCCAAAGAAGACGATTATTGGCTTGCTCTATTTTGTCAGTTAGGGCATTATTTATTGTAATTTGTCGAATTTAGAGGTGGTTCGACCCTTCTGTGGCCGACCACTTGGTTTGTAAATGTTATAAATACCACTGAGGTGGTCAGACGATTGTTAAGTAGAAGAACCAAGTAGCATAAGCATTAGAATTGCCATAAAAACGATTTTGCTCTGTTTGAGTTTTTACATTGCTAGAATTATGCCAGAACTGTGTTTTTTGATTTTTATGGTGAATTTGACCTGCTAAGCTCATGGTGTACTTTTAGAGAGTGACCACGAATTTATGGGGGGCCCACCAGCAGTCTGGTAACTGTCTTCATGTGTATTTATGAATTTCTCAATTTAATTGCTCTCTTTTATTTTCTGTACATGCATGTTTTTATTGTGCTAACTAGTTTGTTGTAGCTTAGTTGTTTTGATTCTCATTTGCAGGTTAGATGATGATATGTGTTAGCATGCACTGATTTTGTAGATTAGGAACAGACTTGCAAGTCTCTATACTAACCTTGTGTGCAATTAGAAAGTCTCTCTCTCTATACTAAACCCATATGCAATTAGATGTTAGATTATGCTTGATTTATGATTTTATCATTAAAAGTTTAAAACAGAGTTTAATTAGAATAGAACAAAGTTTGATTTGGGTTTTCTTTGACAATGATTGATGGATGGATAGAGTTAATTCTAGTTTTTTATTACAGCTTGCTAATTTAAATTTTATATAGATCTCATTTAATTAGTTGTTGGTTAATATAGATTGTTAATTTACTTTCCAATATCATAGTTTAATTTTTGTTTTTAATCATTTCCTTATTACAGTTTGAATGGTTAGAATAGACATAGCATAGTTTCGTTTCACACAATTTCCTTTCCTATAATCAAAATGCAATTACATTTCTTAGTGAATGGTTGAATCTAGTTTTGCTTACATAGTGTAGAAGTATAATGATGATCTCGTTATGTTGTTGATGGTTTATACATGAATATGCAAGGTATCTAACATTATTTTTGTCATGGCTAAACTCTCCTTGGATTGTTTGATCCATACCTTTCATTTTTCCATTGAGATTAGTATTGAGCTTATACCATTGGAATTGTCCTTTGTTGTCAAGTGTCATTGAGATATCATCTGACACCGAAGACATTCACACAACCACTAGCATTATATTTGAGTGTTTCATAGATTAAAGATAATTTCTTTCTTTTGTAGATTAGAGGAGATAGTTTCTTGTTTTCATAGATTAGAATAAAGTCTTACTGTTGTTGTAGGATAGATAGACTCTGCTTTGATAGATTAGATATTATTTTCCTCATTATAGATTAAGCATTAAATGGTAGTCCTTCTTGCTTTCAATAAAATAGATTTCCTTTCATGAATTAGAATTAGTTTTGCATTAAGCATTTAGTCCACTTGACTCTTAGGCTAGATAGTTGTTCAATGAGAAGTTTTACTTTGATTTCTTGCAGTAGGTAGTTGTCTTTGCTTATTTGTCTATTTTCTTTAGTAGGTTAGTTAGGTGCCTTTGCTTACCTATTTATTTGCTTTAGTAGGTTAGTTAGGTGTCTTTGCTTTCTTGTTTATGTATTTGCTTTCATAGGGTAGTTACTCATTGAATATTGTTTGGCAAGTTAAAATAGTTTTCTTTTTTTAGTTGCTTATTTTTATAGTTTGCTTATTGCTTATTGTTGAACTAGTTTGCTTTCCATAGGGTTTTCACTTGCTTTCTTAGGACTATCCATCGATCCTTGGCCCAAAATTAATTAGGTTACCTAAATTCAAGTTGCTTAGTAGGGTTTTCTCATTAGATAGGTTTGCTTGAGTAGATTAGCCTTAGATAGATGCTTTCATTAGTTAGATTATACTCCTACCAACCTTTTGCCTTTGGCATATATTTTTCTACAACTCTAAGTTTACTTACCCGGGTTGACAATTTAATTGAAGGTAGTTTAGTGTCTTTATTAGTACATATAAATTACCTAACAGTTGTTCCATATAGACTTCTTCTTTTAGATCTCCATTTAGAAAAGCTGACTTGACATCCATTTGATATACTTTAAACTATATATGATAAGCATAGGCAAGAAACCTTCTAATAGCTTATAATCTTACTACGAGCGCAAATGTTTCATCAAAATCCAGTCCTTCTATTTGATCATATCCTTTGTAGACCAATCTAGCCTTATTTCTTACAATATTTCCTTGCTCATTCATATTATTTTTATAGACCCATTTGGATCCTATTACATTTTTTTTTGCTGGCATAGCAACGAATTCCCAAGTGTAATTCTTTTTAATCTGGTCTAGTTCCTCATTCATTGATTTTAACCAATTTACATCTTCATTGGCTTCATTAAAGTTCTTAGGTTCCACCATGGATATGAAGGCTATATGTGATTGCTCGGTGTATTTGATTATCTTCTTCCTGGTCTGTACACCTTTTTCTTTCTCACCAATTATCTGACTTTCAGGATGATTCTTTTGAGTAATTATGGAGGAAGGATTTGATGTTGATTGTTGTCCTGACTATTCTTGTCTGAGTGTCTCTTCTCCACCTGATTCAACATCTTCTTGTGACTCTGGTATTTTTTGTTCTTCATTTTCATTATTCTCATCACATTTTTCATCTGGCTTAGTGCTTATTCTCTGTTGATATTTTACGGGAGCGTCTTCATCAATTTGAACATCAATACAGTCTACTAATTTATGCATTATTTTGTTAAAGCATCTGTATCCTTTACTGTTTGTTGCATATCCTAAGAAGATATCTTCATTATCTCTACTATCAATTTTTTCTAGATGATCATCATTATTTTTTATGTAGAATTTACTTCCAAATACTTTGAAGTGCTTGATTGATGCAGGTCGACCAAACCACAACTCATGTGGAGTTTTATCACTTCTCGGCCTTAGATGTGCTTTGTTTGGAATATGAACAGTTGTGTGAATAGCCTCCACCCTGAAGGTTTGTGAAATATCCCTTTCAGTCATCATAGCCCTTGCCATATGCTGAACTGATCTATTTTGGCGTTCTACAACTCCATTTTGTTGAGGAGTACATGGAATAGTATATTCTCTTTTAATTCCATGTCTTTCACATAAATCTTTGAAATATCTTGACATAAATTCTCCTCCTCTATCTGAGCGAATTTCCTTTAACTTCCTTTCTATCTGATTCTCAGCTAATCCCTTAAACGTTTTGAAATTCTCAAACACATCAGATTTTTCTTTCGGAAAGGAAACCCACATAAGTCTAGAGAAGTCATCAATGACCAGCATAAAGTAACGTTCTTCTCTAGTTCCTTCATTTCTATATGGTCGACACAGATCCATATGAACAATTTGAAGCAGTTTCTATGAATATGTGAAACTCTTTGATTTGAATTGAGCACAAGTCGGCTTCCCCATTTGGCAGGATTCACATACAGAGTTATGAGGCTTAAATATTCTTGGAAGATCTTTCACAACACCTTCATTATTCAGTTTGACAATATGATCAAAATTCAGGTGTCCAAGCCTTCTTTGCCATAACCAACTTTCATCAAATTTTCTTCAATAACATTTCTCCTTATGTTCCTTTAGAACATATACATTGTTTTCATTTCTAATCCCTTTTGCGATCATATCTCCCGCGTTTACTGTCTTTATTTAAAAATTCTTGGCAGTGAAAGTGAATTCACATCCTCTGTCACATATTTGACTGACACTAAGTAGGTTATGTTTTAAACCATCAACAAACAATACATATTGATCTTTTCTTCTTCCATTACTTAAGCTTACTAGACCTTTCCTGGAGCATCATTTCCAAAGGTCACACTCCTTGATTTATTTTCTTTGAGTGATAGGAACTTACTTTTGTCACATGTCATATGATTGGAGCATCTGCTATCAATATACTAGGGGTCCTTTTGTCTTTGGGTTGAAAACACTAATCCACACTTGTTATCTTTATTCTTCTTCCAAACCTTGACATCTTCAGCTATGTGATTTGAATCTAGCTTATAGATCTTTAAGTGACAGTCTACAACTTTATGTCCATAATTATGGCAGATGTAACATTTTGGTTCATTAAATAAAGGATCATAATGATTATTATGTTTAATATGCATATTTTTCCCAGCCATCACATGATTTACAGTATGTGGTTGTTTTTTACTTGGCTGTCTCATTCTTTGTTGTGGCAGATATTTATTCTGTGGTTTTCTTGATTGCTCATGTCTTAATCTTAAAGAACAATTTACATCTTTGTGGCCAAAGTTAGAGAAGTAAAAACAATATCCATAGAAAAAAACTTTGTACCTGGAAAATGGTTGTCTTCATTGAGAAGTTTGATTTCTTCCATGATGATGACTTCCTTGAGCAGAGGATGTATTATTTCTTTGTTCTACAGATTCAGTTCTGGTAGATTTTCCTTCACTCCTCCTTGGAGGTTAATTATCTTCCTTTGTTTTTGCAGGTTTGTTGTTGTCAATGGTTGTAGAATTGACAAACTTGATGGATTCTTTGTTTCTTGGCTAACCACTACTTGATCCCTCTTCATAACCCAAACCAGTTTTCAACTTTGAATTCCTTTTCTGATTCAGAATGGAGGCTAATCCTTCTAGGGCTTTAATACATGTCAAGTTCTGATGATATAAGGTCTGAAATTTATCTAGATCTTTTCTGATAGTCACTACTTCAACTTCCAATTATTTCACCTCTTGTTTTGGCTTACTTCAATTGTTGTTTGAGGATGTCTTCAATATTCTTAGCTTATTCTAAATTAACCTTCAACAAAGAAATTTCTTCAGATGGTTCATTGTCTGTTTTCTCATACCTGAGCAGTTATTGTTTTTGTTTTCTTTTCTTTTCTCTGAGTCTATCAATATCTTCCATGGCACTGACAAGTTCTCCTTCAAGATCTACTACTGCTTCACAATCAGTGGACTCACTTACTATATCTTTAGTATTTAGGTCTTCTAAATCTATTAACATGATATCATTTATTTTACTTTCAATAGAAGAGTCATTGCTTTCATCATCTGAAGGATCGTCATCATTGTTTACACAAAGGCTTTTCTTCTTAAAATTATTCTCTTTATATAACTTCTTGTGTTTGTGCTTCTCTTCATCGTCATATGTCTGATTCTCTCTCTTGCGAGGAAAATTAGATGAAAAATGACCTATTTTACCACAGTTGAAACATTTGAAGGGCAGTTTACCATTGTATTTGCCTGATCCTTTCGTCGGTCTTCTCACAAAATTTTCTTCAATCTCATCTACATCAGAGTCTATTTTTTTCTTTTCTTTAAAGGATGCCTCTCTTGTAGTGGATTTACTTTTGGTGATTCTCATTTCATAAGCAGTTAGGGTTCCAAGAATTTGATCCAGTGTGAACATTTTGAGGTCAGTTATTTCCTCTATAGCAGAGACCTTTGAGTTAAATCTATCAGGAAGAGATCTTAATATTTTCTGGACTAGAAAAGGTTCATCTATCTTTTCACCTAGACATTTCATAGCATTGACAAGTTCTTCTATACATAAGAATTACTTACTGATAGTTTATTCTTCATCCATATTTAACTGCTCAAATTTCAGTCTGTGCATCTGTAGTTTTGCCTATTTAACCTTTTCATTACCTTCATAACTACTTATTAGTTTGTCCCACATAACTTTTGTTGAATCACAATGCATGAATTTGAAAAAATCGGCTTCAACAAGTCCACTGAGGATGGCATTCATTGATTTTTCATTAAAGATAAACTCTAGCTTATCATCTTTTGAGGCCAAGACTACAGGCTTCAAATATCTCATTTCAATGACATCCCAAACACCAGCACCCAAGGACATTAAATGTGTTCTCATCCTTATTTTCCAGAAGGCAAAGTTTGTTCCATCAAACAGAGGGGGTCTATTAGTTGAACTTCCATCATGAATAGTCATGTTCAATCTTATGGATCTACCTTTAATCAAAGGCATAGGATCTAATACCAATTGTTG
>JASDQU011507011.1:0-12201 GCA_032191745.1 Picea mariana
ATCGCCCCTTGGGGGAATCCAAGTTAACCTTTTGTCTAACACTAACATAAGTTAAAACAGACAGAATATAACTATATGCTACAGGTGGAAAAATAAAAGCTAAACACCCATTTGACCATCCAGAGAGACACTTGTGCAGTTCAGGTTGTAGGCTTGTAGTCAGGCCACACATCCAGGGAGGTGGCGTTGAGCATTGGATCCACAACAGGTGTTGGTTCCTCCTTGACCAGTGCTGCTTACTCCTCTGGAATCCCGTGCATAGCTGGTGCCATAATCGACTGTTCATTCTCTGTAGAAATTGGCTCTCCATATGTGGGGTGTCGTACTCCCTGTAATGCTGAGAGAATTTGTAGGAACTATGTTCCCTTCCAGTCTAAGATCTCCAACCGAAAACGCAGGTCATCCAAATCCTGTCATAATTCGAAGATCAAGCCTTGCAGAATTGCAAGGCCTTCTTGTAATTTTGAGTAGGATGCATAGTTGAGGCAGGAGTGGGGAGGCTCTTGTTGTTGTCCATGATTGGAACCAAAGCCTTCACTCTGAGTTTGGGTGCAGTGAGGTTGGGATGGGGGCGAATGGACTGGTGAATTCACAGGTGAATTGGGAGGAACGACTGGAGCTACTTGCAAGGTGGAGGCCAAGTCTAAGATTGGCCTTGGGTTGAAACCTAGGGAGCTTCCCAAGGGATCAAACCATTCGATCCTGCATGCATATGGCAAGGAGAGGGGAAAAATAATGCTGAGTCTATAGGTAGACTGCGTCGAAGATGATGGTGAGGAGGGTGATGAGGGTGATGAACTGTGAGAGGGTGCATGCAGGGGACAGAGGGCCAAGCACGGTCGAATGGGTTTCCAAGCCGAGCCGCATTTGGATTTTCCCCTCTGTCTCGGCATGACTGAGGCGTGGTGAAGGAGATCAAGCATAGGAAGCAAGAAGAGATAGCCAAGGAGAAACAGAGGGGAGTGCAGTCCACTAGAGGAATCGATCGAGAACGAATGAAGCTGCGAGAGTGCCTGGTGAGGTTCATGGTGAAAATAGTGTTGGTGGAGGAAGACACACATGATAAGATTAAATTCTGGTCCATTGAACTGATCCATCGAGGGGATGGATAGCCAGAGAAAGGTGCACTAGGAGTAATGGCGCCCTGGTTATATCAAATTTGATTTAAATGCATGGCGGTGGAGGGAGGGGATGGCATGCACCTATCACGTGGCTAGCGCCATGGTGGTCGTCGCTTGTCTATTTCATTTGACACCTAAGCGGCAATAACACCCCATTCGGGGTTATAAAATATATTAATATACTAAAACATATAGAAATATTTTTAATACTTTAATATTAATGTGTTAAACCAACATATATCCATCTTAATCTCGAGAGGGATCAAATCTTTCGAGGTGAAAACCTTTTTTATAGTGAAAAACCTAAGGAAAGGTTAAATGTTTTCTTTTCCAAAAATTTGATCCCTCTGAGCACTTGATAGATCCAAAGTTATCTATGCTTATATATATATAGATTAAAAAAATAATTTAAAATTTATGAAATTAAATTAATAAAAAAATAAAATGATAAAAATATATATGTAATAGATGTAAAATATCTTTTTTTTTTTTTTTTAAGTGAGTGTGAGTATTTGTATTACTAATAAAGGCTAATATACAAAAAATGGAACTCCCTGGTCTTCCAAAAAGGAAACCAGCCTAGGGGTTCCGGAGTTGTGTTCTTTGAGATATCATAGGGGTATATCTGGACCGCCACATTGGGAAACTGGTCCAATACCATCATATTCAGTTTTGACAGGCTAACCATAATGAAACCAAAAAACTAAACAAAACACAAGACATCAATTAAGACTGACCCATTAATATTCCCTGATCAGTTGTTACCCAATGTTAATCCAGGATTATGAGATTCTTCTTTCCTTCTTTCACCTTCTCCTTGCTCTCCTCCCATTGGGCCACCATGTGGGTATTCTTGATCCAGGTTGGTGCTCCATTCCCATCAATAGGAGTAATGTCCATATGGTGGACATAGCACAAGTATAAGTGGAATTGGGAAACCATTCGCTCTAGCTTCTCCTTCTGATTCTTCTGGTCCTCTGCAATTCATTTTGTACTAGCATCTAGGGTGCTAAGGCGACTCACGATTTCTTTTAGTAATTTTTTGTGTGCATTGTTAGCCTTCCAAATGGAAAATTTATTTTTTGTGCTCACTTTGGCTTATTAACATATTTTTCCTCTAGGCCATCTCTATTGTCTTGTGGTAAAGTGTTTCCCTAGACTGCGTGGTCCTTGGGTCCGTTATCCAGTCCTCTTCCTGGCTCAGATCCTCCCAGGATTTGCCTTTGCGCTTGGCAGTGATTTTCTTATCCCATATGGTGATGGTCACTTGACCCTTCGGTTTGACCAGTGCCTGGAAGTTTCCCTTGGTGTCTCGGGCTGCTTGCTCCATCCTTGAAATTTTCCTCTGGTTTATCAGATTTTCTTCCATCTGGGTGTTTCTTCTGACATGCGTTTTATTCATATGCACCATCTTGGATAGCTTGTGGTGGTTCTTTCCCTGAATTCTCCTCCTGTTCCTATATACCCAGCAGTTCTTTCTTGTCAGACCCTTGTTTTTATGATGGATTTTGTTGCTGCGCTTTGTCCAACTACATCAATTCCTAGTGTTTCACCTCTTATGGAAGTTCTCCTGCTGTGAGCTCGTCCTTGCAATCATGGTCGTCTACCCGTAGAGGTGGTCCTTCTCGTCCTTTTTACCTGTTACGGTATGCGTGACCATGAAATTCCATTCATTATCCCTACACCAGCCTTTGTCCCTGCTCGTTGTGTAACCAACTTTTCTCTTCACCATACCTATTCTTAGAATGGGTGTGATCTGACTTGTGCATGGTAACAACTTTTGTCCTACATCACTCCAAGCCTACTGAGTCCCTTTTGTACTTTCCCCTGCCTTAACCTTTCACTTATTTCTATTGATGTGACCTTGAGGTCATACCTCCATTTGGTGTGTGTTCAGATCCTGCATTTTCACTTGTAATTGGGTGTTGGCCATGAAGATTCTACCTAGATTCATCATGCCCTCCTATTGGCCTAGCATCACTCCTCTCGATGTGACCTTCCATACTTAAGCTTCCGTCACGGTCTTTTGTTACTAGTTGTGTGCAGTCTATTTTGAATTGACCATTTGGGATGTTTCTCAAGGTGGTGTCTAACTCTGATTCTTCCTTGCTAACCCCTTCATTAGCGATTCTATCTGCCAAGCCATTTGTTGACTTGCGTACCCAACACAACTCCACTATGTTCATCTTTTGCAGATGCTCTTGGATTTTTTCCAAGGAGTGTGCCAAGCACCAGTGTCTCTGAAATTTTCCCACTCTGGTGCCATTTTGGAGTCTCTTCATTGTGTTGATTACCAGAGTAGAGTTTCCTTTCACGATTATGTTTATCATCCTTTCTTGGCTTAGGATCTTGAGTCCTATCTCTAGAGCTCCAAATTCTACGGTGTTGTTAGTTGAATTTCCCATGCTGTCAGCGTACAGTTGGATTATGTTGTCGCCACTATCCCTGATAAACCCACCCATTCCTATCATGCCTGGGTTTCCTTTTGTCGCCCCATCGAAATTCAACTTGAGTGACCCTGCTGGAGGGGGGTTCCACTTGCGCTCACTTAGTTGGAGTTGTGGTGTTCGTCGCCCTATTTGGGTACAGTTGCACCCATATTTTAGGTGAAAAACTTCTAGGACTCTAGAGTCCCATCCTATAAGTTGTGCATTCCCATTTTGGTAGTTTCCACTCTACACCATTTCTCTTGTCATGGAGATTATTTTTTCTTTGATTTTCCCTTCCAGGAGGCTTTCATTCTTGAATATGCATCGGTTCTTTTCTTTCCATATTGTCCATATGATCATCCCTAGAATGAGAGTCCAACATAGATTCATGTCTTCATTTTCACTGTAACTCTCCTGCCAATTATTAATGGTTGCACAGATGTTACCTCGGGTCCTATTGGTCTGTCAAAAAATACTTGCCTTCCAGTCCCAGATCTCTACTGTGTAACTACATTCATCGAGGAGATGATTTGTTGTTTCCTCCTTGGTATGACAAAGGTGGCACTGTGACAGACCTATGAAGCCCCCTTTTCTTAGGTTTTCCCAAGTTAGAATTATGTTGTAAAGTACTAACCATTTGAATATTTTTATTTTTGGCCACTGGGGGCTACTCCAGAGCTTATCCCATAGTTGTGCTAGATCTTCTTGGTCTTGTTCCTCAATATAATGTCGAGATTCCTCCAAATTGAATTCCCCACCATTTTTTCGACCCCATCTTAATTGGTCTTCTTCATCCGAGATTGCAATTTTACTTTTCCTCATTTGCTCCTCCACCTCTCTCAAAATGGTTGTGGTTCGATCACTAGTTTGGGAGTTGAAATTATCCCAGATTCTCCATCTGTTTCAATTTTTTGCTTGCTTCCAATAGTGGTGGATGTTGGTTTTGACTTACACGATCATGTCCTATTGGAGTTCCTCCCTGTTCGAATTTCCCATCTTGGGTTCCTGTTGCCAGGCATCCTCCCAGAATTTGGTTGATTTACCATTCCTTACTTCCCATAAACTGTGTGTCTAGACCCAGGTCTTGTTGCGCCATGCTAAGTTCCAGATTGTTGATCCCTCCCTGGTGCCCATAAAATGAATTTGGTCCTAGTCAGTTATGTCCAATGCATACTTGGCCTTCCAGAGGGTTTCCCATGGGGTAGAATTTTCTTTAACCCATCACCACCATAGTTTCACCCCATAGGCTTCGTTGGTTACTTGTGGATCTTGTAACCCCAGTCCTCCTTTGCATTTTGGCTTGAAAACCTTCTCCCAAGCCACCAGGGCCCATTTTTTCTTAGTTTCCACTCCTTTCCATAGGAATTCCCTTTGGATGGTCTTTATTTTTTGTAGTATCCCTTTGGGGGCGGGAAATACCGACATCATGTAGGTTGGAATTGCTTACAGAACCGACTTGGTCAGTACCAGTCTCCCTGCTGGGTTGAGGGATCTGTACATCCAATTTTTCACCCTCTCCTGTAGCTTGTTGATCACTCCTTCCCAGGTTTCCATTTTGTAAACTCTTTCCATCAAGGGGATGCCCAAGTATTTAGTTGGGAGCGTTTTTCTCTCAAAGCCCAAAATATTTTCCAGGTTCCGTTGGATAGCAGGGTTGGTGTTGAAAAAGTAGATCATCGATTTGGAATGGTTGATCTCGACTCCTGAGGCTTCCCCAAACTATTCTAAGATCCTTTTGAAATTTTTTTCTTCCTTGACCATGGGTATGCCATGGAGTAAGGTATCATTGACGAACTATTGGTGTGTGGAACTAGGGCAATTTTCGAAAGGTTTGATGCCTGTAATTTCTCCTACTATTGTTGCACTTTTAATTCTTTGACTGAGACCTTCCATCATCAAGATGAACAGGAAGGGGGATAGAGGGTATCCTTGTTTGATTTCCCTAGTAGGCCAAAAGGGCTTGGCTGGGGCTCCATTTATCAGGAGTGAGAAACTTGTCCTTGAGACTAGGCTAATAATCCAGCTGATCCAGTGTTGGGAGAGACCAAAAGCTTCCAAAGTCTTAACCATGTAGTTTCAACTGATTTTGTCATAGGATTTTGCTAGTTCTAGTTGTATTATCATACCCCCTCTCCTTTGGATTTTCAAGGTGTGAATTAGCTCATGAGCATGGATGATGTTGCCTATGATTTGTCGACCTTCCACAAAACCTGCTTGTTCTTGGGAAATCAGTGTGGGTAGGAGGGGTTTCAATCTATTGGCTATGAATTTAGAGATTATCTTGTAAACCACATTGCATAATGCTATGGGTCTGTATCGGTTAGGGGTCATTGCTTCATGTTCTTTGGGGATTAGAGTAATCATTGTGGCGTTTAATGCTTTTAGGATGGAGGTCGACCACCTAGAGTCCTCCACCACCCTATACACATCATGTTTGACCACTTCCCAATAGGCTTTGAAGAATTCCACTGTGAAACCATCTGGGCCTGGGGCTTTCCCATTGGGCATCTCCTAGATTACTTGATCAATTTCCTCCTTAGCTATGAGTTTGTTTAGGTTGTTATTATGTTCCTCAGTGATTAGTCTAGGGATGTGCTGCGTAATCCTTTGAATGGACTTCGATCAGTATTTTTTGGGTTCCTAGGCTATCCCATGGAAGTGGCTTACCAAAGTATTCTCTATATCCTTGTGGGATTCTCGCTCGATCCCATCCTGATCCTTAATTTTTAGGATTTTGTTGTGGGATCTTCTGGCAGTGGTTGTTCTATGGAAAAACTTGGTGTTCCTCTCTCCTTCCTTTAGCCATCTGATTCAGGATTTTTTGCGCCATAGAATTTATTCCTGCTGGCATCTTCCTTCCCATTCCTGGGTCATTTGGATCTCTTCCTTTTTTAGTTCCTCTGTGTATCCCTCTGCTATGCACACTTCTTGGATTTTTCTCATTCTGTCTTCAATATTTTCCTTCTCTTGGTTTATGTTGCCAAACATTTCCTTGTTCCACTCCCTAAGATTATATTTTATGTACTTTAGTTTCTTATAGAGTTTGAAAATCCATGTACCTTGCTCTGGTTGTTCCTCCCGCCACCACTGGTTGATGTTCTCCTTGAAGGTGGGATGTTCAATCCAGAATTTCTCAAATCTGAACGGTTTATTCTTTGGGGTGGTTGGGAAGTCTACTTCCAATTGAACTGGCCAGTGATCAGAACCTCCCCAAGGAAGGATGATGGAATCTAAAGTTAACCCCTACATAATGATGGATTCCGACACCAAGAATTTTTCCAGTCTTGTTGCAACCTGATGTTGATTTATCTGTTTATTGTTCCAAGTGAAGTGTCCATTATTGTTTCTGATGTCCACCATCTTTGCTGTATCAATGAATGTTGAAAAATATTATGCATCTCTATCCATCCTCCTGGTGCCTCCTTTTTTTTCCACAAGTGATGTGATGATGTTGAAGTCTCCTGCTAGGATCCAATGGAGGTTGCTGGAGCGGTTTTTTAGGTCTTCTAGGTCTAGAAGCATTCTTCCCTTTTCCTCTAGCATCTGGGGTCCATACACGTTAGTGCATAGGATCATCTTTGTATTCCCAGTGATTTTCATGTTAACCAACAGTGTGTGTCTGGTAGCCTCGACTACTATTAGGTTCATCACTTGTGGGTTCCACAATGTGAGGATCCCTCCTACCATCTGCTGTCCTTCGACAACCACCATCTTGTACTTGCTCCAATGTTTTTTTCCAATTTTTTCCATTCTATCTACACTACATTTTGTCTCTTGGATGAAATAGAGGTTCGATTGTTCCTTCTTGAGTTGATTTCTAAGAATTCTCTGCTTTCATGGGTTGTTTAGGCCTCTTATATTCCATGTTCTATTCTTCATTTAAACATGTGGGGGGGAGTTGGGGAAGAGAGTTTTGATCTTACCTGAGTTTATCAATAGAGCTCCTAGTTCCTGGAGAGCTACGCTATTTGATTTCCTGCCTTTTTTCCTTCTCGTATGCTTGGGTGAGAGTTGTGGTTGTCTTTCGTCTTCTTTGACTCTTAGGTGTCCTATATCCTCGTGTGTGCGCTTGAGCCCTCTGGATTTGTCTTCCTCCCTTAGGAGAAATAGGTATTGGATGCGATCTAGTAGCTCCACTGGTAAATTGTCAGCACCCTTCCTTTTCCATTGCTCTAGTATGTTTGGGAGGTCGATCCCTTCCCTTTCTATGATGTCTTTGAGATCAGGGTCTTCTATTCCTATCTCGCTTGGAGTCATTTTCGCATCTCCGACTGCCTCCTGTATGGGAGTGGGGGTATCTCTGGTTTCTCTGTGAAAATTAGTTTCGCTACCCCCCTGTCCCATCCCCTTTCTTAGGCTATCTGTGTCCTCATTGGTAGTTTCTTCCCTGTCTTCTTTAGCTTTTATTATTTACTTTCCTCCTTCCTCCTCTCTGTTGGTCTTGTCCCATCTTTCTGCTTTATTCCTAGCCTCTGAGTTTCTCCTTGTTGGGGTTTTACTTTGTTTCTTGTTAGCTTTGTTCCTATGGTTTGGTTTTATAAATCCATCTCCGGCCTACTGTATTTTGGTGTTCTCCCCTTCTTGTTTTTTTATGATCGGGCATTCTTTGATTAGGTGCCCATGTTCATGGCATCTCCGACATCTGAAGGGGATCTTCTCATAGTCAATGTTTTGTATCCATTCCTCATCCCTGAATTCTAGGCTTATGGATTCCGGGAGTGCCCCCGATACATCCATCTCTATGCAGATTCTTGTGTAGGAGGTGTACCGTCCTTTTAGGGTTGCTTCTGATGTCTTCACGTATTTTTCCAGTTTGTTCCCTATTGCTTCAAAGGTGGAGGGTAGCCAATAATCTAATGGCAAAGAGTAAAGTATCAACCATAAAGGAAAATTTTTGAAGGTTTCTTTTTCTCGGGAGAAGTTTTCCTTCAATGGTCGCATGTACAGTCCTGCTGAGGCATGGAAGTATGGCTCCCCCTCAAAGATCTTATCCCTATCTTCCAGGTTCATAAAAACTATTGTAAATAATCATTTTGAGACCAAGTGGAGATACACTTCTCTGTTTGTCTTCCATTGATATTTAATCCAGTTGCGCAACGTTCTTTCTATTGGACACAACCCCATAAACTTGCAGATTAGTGCATGCATCTTCATTTGGTCCCTATAGAGTTGCGTTTGTGGATCATCCAGTATTACCTTGGGTATCATTGTTGTCTTTGGTTTGCATGGGTTGTGCCCTTGATCCCCATTGGGGCTTTTTGTTTCTTGAGCCACATTCTGAGGTTCTCTGGTTTCTTCCCCCATGCTGTCGCCTTTCCTTTGGTTACTTTCCTAACTCTTTTATGTTTCTGATCTCGAGGTGCTTATCATTGGTGCCTTGAAAACTATGCCTCATGGGCCTTTACCTCTATATACTACTACCTGCTTGTATGAGGGGGTTCCATTACTAGCTCCTTTGGCACTCATGTTGTCCTCTGTTGTAGCCGCTTCTCCCAAACCCTAGCTTGCAGTTGCTCCAGTTTCCCCGAAAAACAATAAAAATAATAGATGTAAAATATCAATGTTATCATAAATTTATATTAATTTTTTTTTAATCTAATTTAAATTTAAATACCATAAATTTATTTATAATTTATTGAAATTACTTATAAATTATGAAACAAATATGTTATTAGTAAAACAAATTTTAATTTTAATAGGATAATCACTTGACACATCCTTGAAAAATTATTGTTATTATTATTTTACATTAATTTGTTTTAATTTTTTTCCAAATATAATTAACTTAAAAATTATTCTTTAAATTTTAATTTATTTTATTCGTTTTAATATTCCAAATGACAATGTCCAAATAAAAGAGAAATTAATCCTTAAATTTTGTCCTCCACACAATTAAAAACAAGTGCTTATGCGAAGAAAAGGAAGTTTTAACTTACGAGGGATGGTTAGTGTGGTCCCTCATTAATTAAATATAAAAAATAAAAGTCAACTTGAACAAATCTATATATTTAATACACCTCAGGGCTAATAACGAGGGAAATAGTACCCTTTTTCAAAAATGAAAATTTGGTTCAAATTATATTAAAAATATAATCTTTTACATCGCAGTACACTTCGAAAAACAGAGACTGAAGTCCAATAGATACAAAAAGCTACGGTGAGGCAAGAATAAAATCATTGCCTCCTTTCATACAATTCTAATATAAACCTTTACAATACAAACCAAAAACATGATGGGAGCAGGTCTTGTAGTACTAGCTGAAAATAGAGGATATTATGATCCACAAAATCAAAATGTCTTTGCACCATACAACACACTAGTGTATATTATAATATTCCTTTGTCCCTTCAATTCCCCTATGACAACGAACATAGGAGATTTGACCTTCTGGTTCTCCTAAAGCTTGCTTGGAAAGAAACTCTACTTCAAAATTGAATTGCCTATGAACATGGTGAAAACTAATATTCTGGAATTTCTTGATAAGGACCAGGAACCTATTTTTCCAACCTTCTAAGGAACTTACCTGAAGTCTACCCTTTTTTGAAAGCCAATATATTATCACCCTGGAATCTCCCATCACTCGAATATTGTGATAATACATCATATCTACAAGTAATAGTGTATCCCATGCAACAATTAATTCTGCCCTGGAATTTGTTCTGCTACCACAGTTATAACTCCATCTAATAATAGAAGAATCTAGTGTTTTTATAATACCTCCCACCCCAGCAATAGTTCCATTAATCTGTGAAGCCCCATCAAACCAAGAAAAAACATCCCCCACCTGAAAGGGAACATGAACAATATTTGGAGCTTTGTCTTTCACTGTCCCAGAAGTGCAATTGTGAATAGCCAAAGCTTTGGAAAGAACTGCTTGGATCGTTGGTTTATGATTTTCAAAAATAACTTTATTCTACTCTAACCAAATATACCAACACATGTGTGCATCCAGTGTGGGGGAAGAGTATTTGTCCTCAAAAACTGACTTAAAGCATTCTACCATAGTATTCCCGATCCAATTTTGTTTAAATTTATGCTTTAATATCATATTTGCTCGGTCCCAAACCACTACAGTGAAAGGGAAATTAATGAAAATATGAGAAATGGTTTCTTTATCATTTTTACAAAACACACAACAGCTAGGACCAATCCAACCTCATGCCTACAAAGAGTCCCAGGTCAATATCCTTCCTTCCATAGTTAACCAAACAAATAACTTTATCTTAAGCTGAATATGCCAATGCCAGATTGAGAGCTGCCATCTATCAATCCTCTTCAAGCACTTGGTAGTAACAATACACGATATTTTTTTTTTACCAAAGGTATACCAGAATTGTCTCCCCTTGTCCACATTAGCTTATCTTTGGTATTCTGTAAAATAATCCCCGAATCAATAAGTGCCTTTCGGAAGAGATCCCATTTTGTAGCCAAACTGTTAAAATATTGTGTAACTACAAAGAATATTCTTATCCCCTTTTGTGAATAAATATAAAATATATTTATTATTGATTAGATTAATCCCCTTTTGTGGATTGATCATGTTGGGCATTGTAATTGACCAAATCCCCTTTTACGGATTGGTCAAACCCTAATTGTAATGGGCTAAATGAAAAGACGACCCCAAAATATATTAAAGTGGTTATAACCACCCAGAATGAGAAGTCGGCCCAGCCATAACATATTAAAGTGGTTATAACCACCCAGAATGAGAAGTCAACCTGCCAGTGAAAAGACACACATTCAACACCTGCTAGTTTGTATAAATAAGAGAGGCCAGTGCCTCATTTGGACACACACTCAGCTCACTCATCTAGTGCGCAAGTATTGAAGGAAGCTGCAATTACCAGTTGTCGGAAGAAGGAAGAGAGAGAGAGGCACATCCTTCAGAGAGGATTTTTTTTGTTGTTTGGTTCATTATCTTGGCATTGTATTGGCTATCTATATTAAGGAAGTTTTGTTGGGTTTTCTTCTCCTTGAGGGTTTCCCAAGATAAATGCTTGTGTACTCTTGTGATTGTGTTTCTCTCAGTGATCCTGTCTATGCTATTGTTATCTAGTAAATTGAAAGTAACCTAATAATAGCAGAAACTTTAACATGGAATAAGAGCTAAACTGAAGAGAGCATCTTTCACAGGAAAAAGAAAAACGTCACTGTTGTCGTACATGAAAATTAGGGTTTTTTATTAAAGAATGTTTTCAGCCTCAAATCCATCTAGAAAGGTGTGCCCTACCTCAAGGAACATTTTGGCATCCTCAACACACTTTTTCAGTGGCTAGATCTCCCGAAAAGTGAAACCCTAGTTTTCAAAAAGTACCAGAAAACTAGAAGTACCAGTGTACCAGTGTACTAGAAGTACCAGAAAACCAGAAGCACCAGTCTAGAAATTCGCAGATCAATTTTGGAGGGGTAAAAGTTGGATTTTCTGAAATCTAAACACACCAGGCTACTCGCCTCATTCCAGTGCATCTTTTGGTGAGTTCAGTTTTCAGATCCAAGTAATTTGATTTTTTTATTATTTCTATAGCCTGGAGGGCTAGGGTTTCTTCTACAAGAAAGAATGGCTACCAGCATGAGGGTAGAAGATAGGCTGGAAGGATATAGAAACTTTAGATATTGGAAGCATAGGTTGCATATGATTCTAGATGAGAAT
>JASDQU011507011.1:12301-35133 GCA_032191745.1 Picea mariana
ATTAGTGACAAAGAACTTGTAACCACAACCCTAAATGGGTTTCCAACATTTTGGATTCCTTTTGTACAAGGAGTGTGTGCAAGAAGCAAGTTACCCAAGTTTGATAAGTTATGGGCAGATTGCACACACGAAGAATCTAGACTTGCAGACCAACAGAAGAGATTAATTTTTGATGGAGAGGAAGCTCTTACAGCTCAAAATAACAAAATAAGTTCCTTCAGGAAGAATAATAAAGAAGCTAACTCCGTAAGATTTCCAGACAAGAAGAAAGATGCTTCAAAGATCATATGCTACAACTGTCAAAAGTTGGGACACTTTTCCTATGACTGCCCTCAAGGAAAAGGAAAAATAAATTATCAAGCACATGTGGCAGAAGAAGAGGAATCTCCTCCCTCAAAGAAAGCTCTAGCAGAAATTAAGGATTATGTACTTTAATTTGAAGATAGTTGATCTGAAGAAAGAAAGCAAATGGTGGAGTCCGTAGAGCCTCCCCACACACACAAAAAAGATAAGTATTCATGTTTATTTTTAGTATGTTGTTTACTTTAATAATTTATCATTACAAGTTAGTTTTTTGTGAGAATGTTAATTAACCTTGTTTTATTTCAATGTCTATGCAGGCTTATGAAGGAAGTATCAAATAAGAGATAAAATATTTATTTCATGTATGATCACTCATGAGAGTGATAAATAAAGCATATTGTAAGTAAGTTTACAAGTATCAGAAGAAAGAACTTATGCCATGACTTGCAAAAGTTAGACAACACGAGAAGGACGTATGATATGATGATAGTCAGTAAATACCAGACAATATCCAGTATTTATATAGCAGCAGGAGGCTCCCAAAGATGCAAAGCAAAAATATTCAAGATGAAGAAAAATATGGTTACTTAGATATAGTGGATGAGATGCAGGTAACTATAGGTTGCTCCAGTACTGTTCTTATAGATGCAGAGGGAGCAGGTTGATCCAGTATGAAGACAGAAAGAAAGAAATATCCAAACTCAAGAAGGCACCCAGGATATTACAGAAGAGAACTTCAAGGATGATGATTAGAAACTATCAGTTTGGTGCAAGAGGGAGCTATGTCTCCGAGTTCGAAATAGAAGATCATGATTTGATGCAGTTAGGAAAGCATATGGATGGTGCCAAGATATTTTTATAAAGATGAAAGTTATCCAATACATGGATGGTTCCCAGCAGATGGGTAGCATGTTATTACACCATTGAAAGATTTTGGACCACAAGATATTTTTTTTGGATCCCATAGCTAGACCTTCGTAGATAAGGAATAGACCTTTGTAGAGAAGGAATGAGAAATCCCACAGGTAGACCTTCGTAGTGAAGGAGAAAGAGAATATACCTTCGTAGAGAGGGGGAATGAGAAATTTGCCAAGGTTGGCCTCTATCCAAGTGTTGAGTTTTGGATACTCTAGGGACATGCTAGAATACCCTCATAGAGAGGGGTGTGACCACCCTCGTAGAGAGGAATGTGGATGTTTCACTGAGGGGCAGTGGGTAGATACTCTCCTCTGGGAAAGGATGGAGTAGCCTAGAACAAAAACCTTGACCATGTGTAATGGTTAGTTGGCTCTTGAGGTTTGTGTCGTGATCCTGCATGGATCATGGAAAGGGAGTCTAGTCTTGCCCAGGATAGCATCTTAACTTCTCTAGTTCATGTGGGATGACTAGGAGTGGAGCTATGGTAATAGTCCTCCCCAGTGGATGGGTGAGATATATGACTACAAGAGAAGGGAGAACATAAAAGGAAAGGCAAAACTCATAGAATATCTTCTGTGTGAAGATAAGACATCTTCTGTGTGAAGATAAGAAAGAAGTATCTTCTACGTGAAGATGAAAGAAAGAAAGAGTATCTTCCGTGTGAAGATAAAGAGAACAAAACTTTCAATGATTTATGGATATGCCAGTCAGTGATCATGATGCCAGATGACCAAGTGGATTATATTGATGCCTCCTGTTATCCATTTGATGATGTTACCCAGTTGATGATGTTTCCCAGTTGATGATGTTATCCAGTGGATGTTGCTGCCTAGTTGATGTTGACATCCGGTGACCTGTCAAAAGATAAAGAATATCCTTCTTGTTAAGAGGGAGTGTTAAAATATTGTGTAATTGTAAAGAATATTATTATCCCCTTTTGTGGATAAATATAAAATATATTTATTATTGATTAGATCAATCCCCTTTTGTGGATTGATCATGTCGGGCATTGTAATTGACCAAATCCCATTTTGCGGATTGGTCAAACACTAATTGTAATAGGCTAAATGAAAAAATGGCCCCAGAATATATTAAAGTGGTTATAACCACCCAGAATGAGAAGTTGGCCCAGCCAAAATATATTAAAGTGGTTATAACCACCTAGAATGAGAAGTCAGCCCTGCCAGTGAAAAGACACCTGTTCAGCACCTGCCAATTTGTATAAATAAGAGAGGCCAATGTCTCATTTGGACACACAGTCAACTCACTCATCTAGTGTGCAAGTATTGAAGGAAGCTGCAGTTACCAGTTGTCGAAAGAAGGAAGAGAGAGAGAGGTGCATCCTTGGGAGAGGAATTTCTGTGTTGTTTGGTTCATTATCTTGGCATTATATTAGCTATCTATATTAAGGAAGTTTTGCTAGGTTTTCTTCCCCTTGAGGGTTTCCCAGGATAAATGCTTGTGTACTCTTGTGATTGTGTTTCTCTCAGTGATCCTGTTTATGTTATTTTTATCTAGTAAATTAAAAGTAACCTAATAATAGCAGAAACTTTAACACAAAATGCCCCTAAGATTAATATCAATGCTTGTTAACCAATAGTCACAAGGAAATGAGCTATTCGAAAATTTCCTAGCATGTGCCAGCGTGTGTATATGATTTTGATTAAGCATTGACAATAGAGGTTGAGATAAGAAGGAAAGATTTCCCAAGACTATAATTATGTCTGTACCAATAGATATAAGTTTCTCTGAACCAGGTACCCAACATAACCAATGTAGGATCAGATGCATCGAAGCAATTAAACCACGCTAGATCTTTGAAATTGCTCTTTGTTCAAAGTTTAGAGATCTTAACCACTGAGAAACAATCAAATGTGTCAGATACTTATCCATAATGATCCTGTTCTACATTCCTCCACTAGTGATCACCCTCCAAAGAGTGTGTTCCGCCAACACTTTGCTGAAATCGAAAATATTTAAGAAACCCCACCCCCCAAATTCTTTAGGCAATGCCAACTTTTCCTAATTTCATAGATGGATAGTGCCAGAATCCTAATTCTTCTGCCATAAAAAATGTACATTATCTTTCTAATAAAATTTAAAACTGAACCAGGAATAAGAGCAAGGAACATCCAATAAATGGATTGAGATTCCAACACCTCTTTTAATAAAGTGTATCTACCTCCCAGGGAAAGCCACCGGAAGCACCAGTTACTAATTTTCTTTTCCATTTTCTTAAGGAGCCAACACCAATCACAAGCCCGGTACATACCCGTTTTGAGGAAGAAATCTAGGTACTTAAACCCCACCTCTAAGTCCTCAAAATTGAAAGTAAAAAGTTCTTTGAAAGGTCTCAGATCCTCTTTTGACAGGCTTGCCTGAAGCACTATAGATTTAGAGATATTAATCAACAATCCAGAATCCGAACATAAATTTTTAAGCAACTTGTCGATCTCCATATATTCCTCTGCACTAGCCTTCAACAAAATCACAACGTCATCGACAAAAAGAACATGTAGAATTTTAATAGTTCTAGAAACTTTCACCCCTGAAAGCCTTCCTTCCAACTTCTTCTCATTTATTAACAGACTTAAAACCTCCATAACAAGGATGAACAATAATGGGGAGAGAGGACATCCATGTCTGAGCCCCCGCCCGCTTTTAAAGAAAGTTGTTGGTTCCCCATTTATTAATACTGAATAGGAGGTAGACATTACACAACTCATAATCGACTCTGTCAATTCCAGTCCCAACCCAATCTGAATAAGTATCATCCTCAGGAAGTCCCAACTAATGCAATCATAATCTTTCTTCAGGTCAATCTTTAATACTAAATATTTTCTTTTTTTCTTTTTTAAACTATGGAGTCATTCGTGCACAGTGCCAATGGCATCATGTATTCTTCTACCATGAAGAAAACCTAATTGTTCTTCAAAAAATGATCTAGACAACAATGGTTTGATTCAATTTGCTATAAATTTGGAAATGATTTTATAGCATAAATTACAGAGTGAAATAGGCCTAAAGTCACCGAAACTCTGAGGTTTATTAAATTTTGGTATTAATGCAATAAAAGTAGCATATAAACCTCCCACTATTTTGCCTCTAGTTCTTGCTTCTTCAGCCATCTCCAGAAGGTCTCCCCCTATTGTTTCAAAGAAGTGACCGAAGAACTCTACTGACCATCCATCAGGCCCTGGGCTCTTGTCTGTTTTAATTTTCTTTAAATCTATTCTATCTCCTCCAATTTAATCGACACATAGAGGGAGAGTGCTTCCTCTTCAGTAACCATTTTTTTGAAAAGAGAAGCAACCTTGACTTGTTCAGTAGAAGAGGGAGAAGCCCATTCCTTATACATCTCTTTAAAATACTTAACTGCTTCTTTTTTAATGTTCTTCTTCCCTATAACAACTTCCCCGAAATCATCCAAGATATCCCATAAGTGCTTACTTATTCTTCTAAAGTTTGCATAATTATGGAAAAATTTAGTGTTATTGTCTCCACTTTGAAGCCAAATATCCCTACTGTGCTACTGCCAGTATTCCTCTTGTTCCTTAAGAATCTTATTTCTTATGGTTTCCAATTCCTTCACTAAACATTCTTGGGCCAACCGTCCACTTCTAGTTCAGTTTTTATGGATACACTCTGTAATTTCTTCTTCTAGATTCTTTAAGTGTGATTATTTTCTTAATTTCCTCTCCTTCAACCAAAGTTTAGTCTGTTGCTTGAGGTCCTTAAGTTTCCAAATAATCCTATTTTGTTTTCCACTTTCACCCAAGTACTTTGGATCAGTCCAAAGTTGTTTAACCAAATTCTGAAAACTTATATCCTGGATCCAATAAGGATTCATCTTAAAGGGATAGGAAAGGTGAGTAGTAGGAAGATCCAACTGAAGTAAAATAGGAGCATGGTATGAGATGTAAGGGTATTCCACCCAAGACTGATAAATATCAATCAAAGCTAGAAAATCCTTAGAAATGAAAAACCTATCTAACCGCTTTTCTATAAGATCGATGCCAACCCGATTGTTCCTCCAAGTCAGGACAAGCTTCCCCAGAACAATGTCAATAAGACCAAGGCTTTGGAAGAAATTCTTGAAGAAACCTCCCAAGCAACCCAGAGTTCTAACACCTCCCCAAATCTCTCCAGTAGAGAGGGTCAGATTTAAATCACCCACCAGAATCAATTTTTTTTTTGATAACAAGCCTGATCTTCCCAGGCGCTCCCAAAAAAATTTACACTCCACACAAGGTCCATAGGTGTTCAGAATATTAACCTGTCTCCTAGTGGAAAAAAAATATCCTGACAAGAATATGCCACCACAAGTTAGAGAGGGGATCAAATCAAAATAGTTGGGGTCCCAAGATACCAATAAACCCCCTGAACTCCCATCAGAATTTACTGCACAACATATCCAATTTGGTCGAATCTTAAACATGAAGTCACGAGCCTTTCCTGCAAGTACCATAGTCTGCTGAAACAGAACAATCTCAGGTCTAGTTTTGTCTAGTACCCTACGCGCCGAGGCTAGTTTTAGGGTGCCCCCAATCTCTCTTATATTAAGTGAAAGTAAAAGAATTATTTAGCCATAGCAAAGGCTTTACATGCTCTAAGTGCCCCACAATCAATAGGGTTAACAGGACCAGTAGTCAAAGTCTCCTTAGATTGTTTCTTCCTGGCACTTTGGGTTTTTATGGGAGAGGTTTCAAAACCCAATCCTTGAGACCAAACAAAGTCTTTCTTCTTTGTACCCACCAATAAATTTGAACCACTAGTCTCCCCACCAGTGGAACTAGAAATTTGTAAATCCTTTCCCCAAAAAGACAGGTAACTGATTGATGGAGGAATGATCCTTCAAAAAAGGAATAAAGGAATCTAAAACCACTTCAAGGGAGGATTCTGAATCCTCTGGTTCAAGATAACCCAGAATGTTAGGGGAAGAAACATTTAAAATGGGAGGAGAAACCTGACTTGGTTCAATTAACACCGAGTCCACAAGGGGAGAAAGACAAAAACTATTAGGTAAACTCAGGGAATCGGAAAGGTTCCCCGTCAGTGGCAAGGTTGGGACCAAAGCAGTCTTTGTCAAAATACTAGAAGGCAAAGTAGAAATGGAGGGAATAACAGGCTTCGTAAGGTCACTCACCCCCACCTCAGGCAAAGGACAGGACAATGATATAGATCAATCTAACCACTTCGAGGAGCTTAAGGTTTCTTTTTCCAAAGTCGATAGAGTAGAAAAAAAAGAAGGATAGTGGTGTTTGAGCTTACCGGAAAGTGTTGAAGCCGGTTCTGGTTCTTCCAAGTCAAGTGAGCAATTTCCCGGACTAGCATTGTAGAAACTCGTATCAATGGAAAGATCAATGTAATCATTTGTAGAATGATGATCCTCCTATTCATCTGTCTCCTCAAACAAACATTTACAATCCTTGTGAAGATGTCAGGTACTAAGACAAAGGCTACACCAAAAGGGTATGCCTAAGTAGTCAAGTCATTGCAGAAGACACCTCCCTCGCCATTCAATCTCAAGAGTTTCAGGAAGACCACGAATTATTTCCATTTCAACTAAAATTATACAAACTTTCCGCACAAGCGAACTTAACAGACCTCTATAAACCAAAATGAAACTTCCAAGAGCATCACCGATATCCTTCAATTCTCCTTCATTCCACATGTAAAGAGGCAAGCCCAGAAGAAGAATCCAGAAATGTCGAAACGTGAAGTATTCGGTCTCTGGATTGAAAGACACCCGCCATTTTTTAAGAATAAAGCTACTATCCCCATTCAACCACATCTATGCTTATAGAGTTTCTACATCATCCAGAGAACAACAAATAACTCCCCACCAACCTTTAGAGAGTTGCACCAGCTCCGGAGAGTATCCTAACACAAGTGACGAGAGTCTATCCAACAAGACTGGGAATTTTTCTCTACATAAATGCCCATAGGCGAACCTCCCTACTAAAGCACAAAGAGATAACCAACAAGTATCCTCAAGGCCAACGTCAGAGCCAAGAACCATTTTTCTATTTACCTTGTTTGAAGTCCACTACTTCCCTTGTTTGCAAAATATGGATAGGTGTTTGTTTTTTCCACGTGAAACAGGAGGAGCACTCCCAAAGTTCCATTTCTTTACTGCACAACCCATTATGGGACTAACGTTCTGCGTGAAAGGTTCTACTAGACTAGGGAGTGTATCCTTAGTATAATCAGGAAGAAGGTTAATACTACCTAAACCTCCAATCGACAGGTCATCAGAGTTCCACGAAGGAGGTCTATGCTTCGAAAGTTTCACAGTAGCCGGGTAATCTGATAATATTCCAGCCTCCTTCCAGAAGTTATCATTCTCCTCATTAAGGAGATCATTAATATCCTTGATAAGTACCTATTTACTACAGGTAGTCATTAAACCGCCAGCTAACAACTCCAATCCCCACCTCCAAAATCAAGGGTCGACAATGGGCCCAACCCATAAGGAGAAAAAACATACCGGTTAAAGTAAAGGAAAATAGGAGCGACAAGACAACACTTGAGAGTTCCTAACCCAAGTAGAAAGTAAATAAATAAATAGTGAAGTGTAAAGAAGAACCAGTTTCCGAGAAGGGAAAAAATAAATGTCATTAAAAATACTGTGAAAACTGACACCAAGGAAAATCTTAAGAAATGATAGCTGAAAAAAAACTCGAAAGAAAGGGAAGTAAGGGGAGATTGGGAACTAGTTCAAGTAACAATCCATAACCAAAATGTTAATCCATTCCTTTCATCTTCGAAGCTAGCTAAATCGAGAAAACTTACGAACCAGTCCCCATAGGGTTTTCCCGCCATCAACATTCAAATCTCTGGTTTTCTTTAACTCCCTTTGTCTCTCTCCTAATGTCTTGGTAGGTTAAGAAATTTTCCATCAAAAATTTTTACCCACAAATATACTTAAATGGACAGGTATTTTTAAAAGCAGTAGGATAAACGTTCTACAAAATGAAGGTTTTTTTGGCTATTTTTCTTGGGGATATTTGCTCGAAATTCCACAGAAAATTGATAGATTTACAGATTTGAGTAATTATTTTTGTATAATCTGAGTGTCCCAAAGGTTTTTCAGCATGCTGAATCCATTTATACATTCAAAATTAAATTACCCACAAAAACATGCATAATAGAGTATCAACATATTTGAGTAATTATTTCTGTATAAACTGAGTGTCCCAAAGGTTTTTCAACATACTAAATCCATTTATACATTCAAAATTAAATTACCCACAAAAACATGCATAATAGAGTATCAACAGAATGTTAAAGATTTGTTGTTGTTGTGTTGCTCATTGCCGACAAAAAAAATTTGGGATGGGTATCCAACCAGAGTATGGGTATCCAACTAGATGTAAAATAGGTATCCAACCAGATGAAAAAATTTGGGATGGGTATCCAACCAGATGTAAAATAGTTGAGGCTTTCTTATTCCTATGAATATATGTTCGATAGATTATTTTCTTTCATATTCCTATGAATATGGATAGATATAAGAATGAAATTTTGTTTAATATCAATGTCAATGTTTATTATATTAATTTCTTAACAAATAAGAACACGGATTATCTGTTTTGCAACTTGCCCATGTTTACTATATTTATTTTTTATTCTAAAGTTGAGATATCTATAGAGTAATTATAATTATAGAGGAGGTTAATGACTTTATTAAAGGGTTTGATATCCCTATAGTAATTATAATTATAAAGGAAGTTAATTAGATTATTAAAGGGTTTGTAAATGAGGTTTATTTATAACTTTTATGTATTGGTTGTTTTTTATGAGTTTAGATTGTTTCAAAATTCTTACTAAAATTTTCCACTTTTAAAATAATTTATGGTTATCCATATTAACATTTTAACATCAAACTTATTTTAACCTTAGATCTATAAGTATCAATAGAGATCAAATCTCTTGAGGTGTAGATTTTTTGATCATTTAAGATGGATCTAGACATAGACGAAGAGCGGGGTAACAATATTTCTTGTAAATATCATATTTATAGTATTTCTATTTTTGTGTAAATGTGGATCTCTCCTCTTATCTCTCTATATAGTAGTTTTTAAATTAGGTGTATATATCAAATCCCTCTCTTTCATATATATAGAGATATTTTATTTTTCTTTATATCTATATTTGTCTAACATGTAATATTTCTGTTATTTGTTATAAGTATTATTTTTTTGGAAGTTGACATGACAACATATCTATCATATTAGGATGTAGATACACCTCGCTACACTCGATGCAACAATTTTCCACTTTCAAAATAATTTCTATTTATATTTTACAAATTCTATTAGTAAAACATATGGACACACTGAAATAGCCTCTCAAATATGTTCTAGTAAACTAATCCATGTATTATTTTTAATCCTTGAAGCTAGAAGCCAAATGGAAAATGCATATGAACACACTGGAATAGCCTCTCAAATATGCCTTCTCCAAACTTGGCTATGATGTTGTTTGTTAAAATAATTGAAACTAGAGACATTGCCTAGTTTTAGCTCAATAATACTTAATCTATCTAAGAATAGGATATGAGACCATTGGAAACACAAAATGGTTTGAGGTCGTTGGAGGAATCAATAGGATTTTTTCTCCAAAATTTTAGTGGTGCATGAAAACATGGTGATCAAACACAACAAAGTGTGATTGGAAAACTATTCAACACAAATCATGTTTTCACTAATACACTTCCCACCATTTGTTTGAAAAATTGTCAACACGAAAGTTCTAGATTTCAAACATATGGGAATTTTAGATCTTTGTGAAGACCCTTTCTAGGAAAACCATCACTCTAGAGGTGGAGATATTAGAGACTATTGATAATATGTAGGCCAATATAGCACAAAGAAGGAATATTCCTTGTAATACCCCAGGTTGAGCCCCAATTGTAAGGTACATATAGGCTGGTGATCCAGGATATTTTGGGCCATAGTGCCTTTGTAAATATGTTTTGAGGCTAGAGTGCCTATGTGATTATTAAGTCGAGGAGCCTGGATTTCTAAAAGCCCCCCTGAATTTCTAAAAGACCGGAGTGCCTATATTGTAATTTGTAATCATACTCATATTATTAATAAAATAGATCATTGTTGTAGATTGACCAAACAAAAAGAGATGGGGAGATAAACTCCACTAGAAATGGAAAGGGGGCTGAGAGTCTAGGAAAAGGACTAAGCTAAGGGGGATTAAGCCCAAAGGAATATTATATTAATATTCCTAAAGTTTAAATTATGGATAAAAATTTATAGATATAACTTTATATATCCTAAGTTTATAAAGTGGGGAGAAGGGAGTTCCTTGAGTGCAGTGTGTCATAAAGGGCACATGCAAATATATTTGGGGGATTTAGTACATTTCCCCATCATTCGATCATCATGTATTCATGATTGATGGATTGATCATCATTCCATCATTATACACTATTGTTTCCATCATCATAGTTGTACCTGGTATTGTTGATGTTGAAGAAGCAGGTTGTCAACCCTGTATGTTGTGGAAGAGGTGGATTGTCAAGCATGTGAGTAGTTTCTGACCTCTTTCTGAAGCCCCAGAAGGGAAGTGGGGCAGCCAAATGAATGTTGAGCAGTCAAGGGGCACACTCCCTGGGGTGGGACAAACATGTGGGAAATGAGGGACTGTAGGATAGTTGCAACAGTTGGGCACCTTGGAATGAGAAATTATGTTGATTATAAGACTGTATCCTGGCTTAGGATTCTCTTTTCCCTGGTGGATTTTATTCCCATCTCAGGGGTGGCCCACTGCTGAAAATTATAAGCAATGTGGTCTATGGTTGGGAGGAATGTGGAAGGTTTGCACACAAATGGTGTTTAATTCACAAAGATGAGTATTCGTATGTGTAATGACATGTTGTTACTGTGTGTAATATATTTTATTTATATTGTTGTAATTGTAAATTTATGCATGTATTATATATGTTGTTAGTTCTATATATTATTGCATATGCAGGGAATTATTAGCAGTAAATTTAATGGTATAAGATAAATTTTGTTGAGTTGTTGGTAATGGGGACATTAAAAAGTGGTATCAGAGCTCCAGTTTTCAACACTAAGCCTACATGGGATAATTAACAGAGCACAGATTTGGAAATTGTAGATTATGCGGGAAAATTGTTTGATGGAATGCTGGAAGGGGATGTCTGCAATTCATTTGTTGAAATTACAACAATGAAATTGAGAGAAATTTCAAAAACAATTTGAGGGAGTTTAACTAGGGAATGGAAATTCCCAAATTATATTTACAGAATGAACAAATTCAGGTCTGTAGATGGTCAAATTTTGAGTTTACAGTACTTTCATGGTGAAATTGGAAGCAACTGGGTGAAATTGAGCAAAAGCCCCAATTTCTATTGTTAAATTCATGGTGAATTTGAGAAATTTGGTCTGTGGATTAGAAATTCTCAATTTATAATCCTTGGCTAAGCAAATTCAGACCTGTAATGGGTCAAATTTGAAGTTACAGTTATCCATGGAAGACTGGGCTAAAATTGGTTAAATAAATATCCCAATTAGTGGATGAATTTGAATGAAATATGTTCTAGGAATATCAACCAATGGTGCACATGAGAAATTGATTATTGCAATGGTTTAATTGGCAGTTATTGTAATAAAATGGACGAAAATTTGAAATTTGTAGTGCAACCATGGTGAAATTGGGAAAAATTGAGCAAAATCCCCAATTTCCATAGAAGAATTCATGAGGAATTCAACGTACAAGGGAAAATTACAAGTGTTGGGATCGTATTGATTTTTAAAGGGCCATAAGTTGGTCATATCAAGATTAATTGGAAATTTTAATGGAAGCCTGAAAGAAATATGAATTTGGGCATATTTGGAAATTTTTGAAAATAGGCGAAATTGGGAAAAATTGGGAATTTGTCTATACCGTGACGTCAGCATGACATGGAAGGTATGTGTCAGTTGATGTGGAAAAGTGGTGACATGTATTGCCACATTGGAATTACATGGTAGGATAGTAACAGAGGTAGAATGTGAGTTTGTGCCACGGAGGCAACACCTTCCTACTCGACAAAACCTTGAATCTCACACACGCGACAACCCCACGTTAATTGCAGGGGGGTACGTGGTGCTTATGTTAACCACAAGCCAGGGGGATGAAATGCAATGATGTGTGCCATTTCACCAAGGTTAGAACCATGGTTAGGTTTTACGACCCCTCTCCCCTCGATTAATGGTCGACAGGTTGGGGGGACCGTAATGCGACAAGGGCCATCAATCGCCACCGACACCCTCCACACCATGACCATTGGATTATAATGGTGCACAAATTCAATAACCAAGATATATGGGTGTGGGATGGGGGAATTTTCATCCCCATGAACCAATACTAAGGTTCCACTTGGAAGTCAAGGAATTGTGGGGCCAGAAATATAACTAGTGCACACCAGTGAAGGAGAAGGAAAAGAGAGGAATAGGAGATGATGGAAGATGGAATGAAAATGACAAGTGGTCAATGGGGATGACATAGTGCCACCTTAATATGAAAGGTGTAATTAAGTTACACGTTATCATCTCATTCATCTTAAGTTAACAATATTTTAAAAATAACAGTGAAAATTTTCCCAGAAAATGGGTATTTTCCAGGTGTTCAACTTGCAGGCCATTTTCAGAGGCCTAAACAACATTTTTGAGAAGCCAAATTCAAAACTAAATATACTTTTAGGATGCATATGCTTTTCATATCAAATGATATAGGTTGAAGAGATATTTATAATAGTGTAAACCATTAGTCAAATAGAGTTAGTATGAGGGATTTATAGCCTAAATAGTGGGGGGTAAATTTTAAGCCCCAATTAACTTCTTAGGACCATAACTTCCTGCTCTGGAATTGGATTGGGGCACAAGATTAGTATACAAAAATATATTGAGCCATAAAAGACAACCATGTATTCAATATAGAAATCTGAGCACATAAAAAAATCACAGGAGGAGGTAGAAGGCACCTGCAACATTCAAGGCCAAAAATATTAAATGGCCTGAAATTTCAGTAGGTTGTATCTAGCATCCTGGAGCTCAAATAAGAATGAAAATTGGATAGAATGTATGGAATATGGTCATGAAGGAACCCAATTGAACTCTTGTCAAATTTCCAAGGGAGCAGGTTCAAGGATGTATAAGCATAGTTAAAAATTGCACCTTATTGAAGGAGTTTTTGGGTAATAATCAAATGACTATAACTTTCTGCTCAAAACTCAAAATTGAGCAATAAAGTAGTCATTGGAAACGTATTAGACTAAAATGTCCATGCAATCACCCAAAATTATGAGAGGAGCAACATAATTCATAGGAATTTAGAAAGAATATTTATGGTCACCATAAAGAGGAAAAATTGTGCATATGCTACCAGAATTGTATATTGTGGTTTTAGCTAAGAAATGTTGTTGTATGCATGTTTTTAGATGTTCTGGTTACAATTAAAAAAAATAAAGTGCTAGATATGTCTATAAATATAAGAAGGATAGAGACAGTTCTCCATTATATATTTGGTTTCTTTAAGAATTTGTTGGATTATATATTGGGTTCAATAAGCAACATGGAAGACCCTAATGAAATTCTTGTTTGGGGAAAAAATTCTAGATGACAATTATGCACATTAGATGTGGATGCTAGGTGGGAAATCCATATACAATACATGACAATTCATGTACCATAGGTTCATATGGGGATGAAAAGCATGGGATTATGGAAATATGGTTTTATAGAATACGAAAGAGTTTGGATATGGTAGCAAGAATGAGAAGCAAAACTTGAGGAAAAAGCGTTATGTCAAGAATATTTCACAAGATGATCAAAGGAAAATACTGAAGAATGTTAAGATATGATACTAGATGTAGCCATAAATTCTTGGGAAGCCTCTACAAGAAATCCACTCATGTTAATCAAAGTGCTCAATGGAATCTGAGTATAAGAGTAGATCATTTAGTAATTGAAGTAGTGAAATTCCATACACTCTAAAAGATGCCAATGTACAAATAAGGTAGTAAAGTGTGGGCATATCTTCTCTAAAATATGTATATGTCAAGATGTTAGGCTTATGATAAAGAAAGACAGAGTGTATACATGGAAATAATATGTTACATCTCCAAGGATCGGTCCTACAATTTTAGAGATAACACATCCATGATTGTTATTAGAGTAGTGCAATGGAAGCATGGTTGCATGACATGAATTCAGGGGTGAAGAAATGAAGGTGTGTACATACTAAAGAAGTGTCAGCAGATACATAAGAAATGCATTATGTGTAGATTATATTTAGAAGGATGCAATTAGAGTTCTGGGAGAGGAATCCCATAAATTAAGTAAATCCCATAAGTGGGTAAATTCCATGAACAATAGGAGAAAGTAAGAAAGGGTACCACTGGGTGGGTGCCAAATTATGTGAGTCCATGGTAACACTCAAAGAACTATGAAATCAATAAAAATAATATTGAGAATGCATGTAGGGAATGTTGGGTGCAGTTCAACGATATTGAGTGCATTTCCAAGGTAGATTGGGATGTCAATCCAAAAGGATTCAAGCTAATATCAATAGAGTAAGAAGTGGTTGTATCTTGTTTGTCTACAGGACTCAGTGAGGAGCAAAGGATCGAAGCTCAACTCGAAGCATGCAGAGACAAATGTCAATAAAGAGGTACTTCTGTTCTCCTTCCTTCTCATATGTTAGTTTGTATAGATTTGAAAGGAAGTCAGTGTCCACGTTAAGCATTTTCTGTCTTAGAGTTAAGTTCAAGCTCTTTGAGGCAATCTACCTGTCCGTAGGGAGATTTTCCTACAACAGAAACTGGCGACTCCACTGGGGAGATAGCCTCAAATCGAAACTCCTTGTTTTGATTTCTCCTCATTGACCTTGTTCTATCCCTTGATTGTTTTAGACCTGGTTCACTCCTCTTTTGATTGGCTTCATGAGCTGATTGGCTCCCCCCCCATCACACCCAGCCTAATTGTCGAGATTGAATTAAAATTTTTGAATTTTTTGACACTTTTGGGAGTTTTTTTTTAACTTGGCACCCCTGTCCCTGTGTTAACAGAGTGCCAACGCTCCCTAATAGCCTTACACAGAGCGCTATAATTCTCTTTGTCCTTGACAACAGAGCGCCAGCCCTCTTTTGGCCAATAAACCTTCCAGAATTGTTTTTTTAGGGTTTTTCCTCTGTGTCTCTCTTGCTGGGTAACCTTGTGAGTCAATCCTTCTTCTTTCCAGCTTTGACATCTGTCTTTTTATTGAAGAACAAACATCTTTTTGTTTGGATTTTGTAGCCTTCTTCACTATTGTTGTTGAGTTTTTCTACCATTTAGAGTTTGAAACCTATGCATTGTCTTTCTCTCCTCGTCAACTGAATGAAAAACGCTGGTGAAGGTCATCAAAGGTCTACATGTCTTTTCATTGGTTTTAGTTAAGGTCGTTGTTCTTCGATTTTTTCTTTTGGGTGTGAGGTTTGATTTCTCTTTGATTGTTTCTTTTCTTTTGCTTCTTGTTTTGATCACAACGAGAGGGTATATTGTTTGTATGATTCTTGCTTGTGTTGGTCTGATTTCCATTCATCCAAGAAGATAATTAGCAAGATGAGCATTGTGTTGAATTAATCATTATTCATATGCAAACAATAAAAAAGTATCTTCATGATTGATTATGCATATTAGAAGGCATCTCAAAATTTTTAGCATCATATCAGGATTTGATTGAAGAAAATTTGTTTGAGGACATTCCTTATTTGTGCTTGTTAGTGGAAAGAACTCTCTCTCTCCCTTAGATAGATGTTCATCGAACAGAAATGACTGCTTATCATATTTGATGCATTTTTTGGACTAAGTCACAATTCCATTCGTTTCACTTCCATGCACCCCTTTTTGAGTAAAGAACAGCTATAAAGTCAACGCTAATTAAAAATTATTTAGAACTTTTTCTTTTCTAGGATCCTCCACCAATAGTAGACTAGGCTTAGTACTTTGGATTAGGCTATGAGCATAACTCTCCAAAGTTTCCAAAACAAACAGTAGCATCCTGAGTTAGGGAGAGTCAAATCCAATCATCGTATAAGTCTGCCTGGGATCCCCCTCTAACGCAGGGGTTATGCACGAGGTCGCATTCGGGTGAGCTACATGGACTAACCCTCCGTGGTTTAACTGATTGTGGTGGTCAGATCGTATTATGGGGATCACTTTGAGGTAAATCCGAAATTACTGTGTGGAAGCCTTTTAGTTGATTTCGGGCTCGATACCCTGCCCGTACGTTCAAATCGGACCGTCGACTGTTCCCGCCCAAGGGCTGACTGCGAATTGGTAACCTTAGTGGCCATAATCTTTAGGGCCTTACACAAGGTGACAGTGATGGGAAGTCTCACTGTACCTAGAGCATACATTGGTCAAACTCACTCGGGCTCCTTGGAGGGTAAATCCACAATTACTGCATGGAAGCTTGCACCAAGGCGTAAGTCCGTTAAGCAGGTCGCCATTGTAACTGTTCCACCCTATCCCCACCCCTTCTGGACTTGATCATGTGACGTTGCATTTCATCGCCAACTAGTACGGTCATCGAGAGAAGGTCCTGTTTGCTTGGTTGTGATTCTTATATTTCTATTAGCGTATGCTATTTCTTTTCGGTAGTTGGCCATAGATTTCTTTCGCCGACTCTTTCTTGCCAACATTGACCCTCCACGCCATTCGCGGAGGCTACAGGGACTTCCTCCAGAAAATATGGAAGGAAACACCCCTTTACCCCCTCATTCTATAGAGGAATCTCCTCAACAGAGCGAGGTTCAAAACACTAAAACTTCCCAGGAAGAAGTTCCCACTCCTTTAGAGAATTTTCGAATTGTTTCAGAGTCTCCAAAAGCTTTTCGCATTCCGGAGGGATATGAACGACGTGTCCTCCAACTAAATTTTGTTGGTGAATTTGTCGTCGTCAATCCTTCTGACATTTCGGCTGGGTCTCCTCAAAACCCTTTAGCCGATGACCCTTTTTGGACCGCAAACATTGTTCGAAGTCCACCGCGCCTGGTGCGAGATCTTTATGGAATAGGGGAAGGTGCCGATGCACCCATCTCCTACACCGTACCCCTAAACTATTCTATCGGTACCACCATTTTTACAGCCACACCGCCTGTTGGTCTGAGCACATCGTTCGTTGGCCCAAGGTCTACTCTTCCCCTCCAGACAGCCCAATCTACAATAGTCCCTCACATTCTGACTATTCCCGCCGGTAATGCGGTGGTCAACCAAGCTGCGATTGGCACACCTGTAACACCAAGACCTACACTCCCTTTTGGGTACATGGCACTAAATGCTTTCACTACCACTACTACCCAAGTTGTGCCGAGAAATTCCATACCTATCCAACAACCCCGGGGGACCGGTCTTGGTGGCCCTAATCCACTCAACGGTACTGGTCAGTCATTTACGTCTGGTTTTCAAATTCCGGGAACTCTACCTCAAGTTGGGGGGTATCCTCCCACTGGAGGACAAATTCCATTTGGGGGGCACCCTCAAGCTGGGGGGCATCCTCCCACTGGAGGAAAAATTCCATTTGGGGGACACCCTCATGCTGGGGGGCAACCTCAATCCGGAGTCTACCATCAACCGCATGGACAAAATGTGTCTACCACACCTAACCCGTGGAACGTCCCTTTTCCAGAAAACCCACAGTCTTCGACAAGACAAAATTATCAGACTCCGTAACAACCTTCTCATGGACAAATGCCAAACCAAACCTATAACCCGCAAAACCCATCCGGTTATCCTCCGCTCACACATGCTTCTCAAAACACCTCAAATCCTGTGTACCTTGGTCAAAACCAACCTCATACAAGAGGGCCCACTAGTTATAATTATCCACATAACCCAGTGATTGGCCCCACTGGTGTCCCCATGCCACACCAGCATTACCCACAGGTTAACCGACAACTACCTTTTCTAGCCATGCTGGACCTTCTAGACTTGTCTCGGTTAACGAATGATCCTATTTATCATTCTCTGGTTTGGCAGCTATTCCAGCTAAACTTCCTTATATCCCAAAATTCGACGGAAAGTCCAGAGAAGACCCAAACAACCACGTGATGAATTTCCATTTGTGGTGTTCATCCAACTCCCTCATGGACGATTCTATTCGTTTGCGTCTTTTCCAATGAACACTTACGGGTTCCGCAGCAAAATGGTATATTGAACTACCACGCGCATATTTTCATGATTTCAACTCCCTCGCCATGTCCTTCCTCACACACTTCCAACTACCCATTCGATACGAGACGAGTACTGAACTATTAACCTCCCTTCGTCAGACAACTTCCGTACATATCTCCGATCATATCCATGAATGGAGACGACGATGAAGGCTAATTAAAGAGGTCATTCCTGACCAATTGTTAGCGGAATGGTTCACTAAATCATTGTTACCCTAGATTGCTCGTGATTTTTCCATGGGTGGCGTAGTCACCGAGGAATAAGCCATTGCCCGAGCTCAGTACTTAGACTTAGTCTATTCACAATCTGGTACTCTGTACGAGTTGATACCAAATGCTACCCATGCCACTAACGATCCATCCAAACCATCGTCTGCTTCCCACGTGGATGGAGTTATTGGCTCCGTCAAAACCCAATCTACTACCCAGTCGGATGGAACGATTCAATGGCCCGCTTCGACAGCTGCTCCCAGCCCGACTACACCCTCTTCTACCCCCCCTCAAAATCAGGTCTCTGATGTGAATGCAGTCCAATCGACCCCTTCACAACAACCTGGGGGCAAGAAGAAAGTGAGAAATAAACCAAAGAAAAACAATAACAACGAACAACCCAAAACTCAACCGCAAACCCCTGTTGCCGGAAAACAACCACAATGAAAACCGAAATTCCCATGTCTCATTTGTGGTGATGATCACTACACCTGAGACTGTCCACATCGCGATGAAGTGGCCAAACTTTTCAAGGGAAATTCACAACCTGCTGTGCTTACTCAGCCTTTTCCACAACAACAATCTTTGGTTGCCCAAACCCCCACTCCAGGAGGCAGTTCCAACCAACCCCATGATGAGGCCTCGACATTTGCCCACATTTACATGTTTAACGGGGTTAATCTAACCACTCGCTCTGCGACATATGACATGCCAGTTAAACCTGATAAGCCGAAGACTGCTAACGGTTCTTCACCAGACCCGTTACCATCCTCTGTTAATCCTCCGTCTTTTAGCCCTCCATCCGAGCCACTTCAGATTGAAAAACCTTCATTTGAATCTATATTACGCCCTCCTAAGAGCACCATCCGGAAATCTACCTTCAATCCTAATTCACGGGCCGCCCAAAATTACAATATTGTAGAAGATTTGGCCCAAGCCCCATGTGCTATGTCCGCTTTGGAAGTGCTACAACACTGTCCCAGCCAACGTAGAACGCTCTTAGCTGCTATCGGCACTTTTGATCTCGAGTCATCAAATAACCTCACGTTTAATCTGGATGATCATCAACCACAACTCTCCCACTAGCTAGCTTTCCAAATCGATGTTGTTGTTCACAATCAACAAATTCATCGAACTATCCTGGATGAGGGAGCCTCTACTTGTGTCATGTGCTTAGCTTTTGGAAGGGATTAAAATCACTTGCCCTTAACAAATACCCTACGATGTTACGCACTTTCGATGGATGAGGTTTTCATCCTCACGGATTATTACAATCCCTAGCCGTTCAGTTGGGTGGAAAAACTGTTACCGTTGATGTCGAGGTGGTCGATTCTCCGCTCGATTACAACCTATTACTCAGGAGAAGTTGGTTCTACGCTATGACTACCGTCACCTCGTTGGTGTTTCGATTTGTACAATTCCCCCATCAGGAAAAATTGTCACCGTCCATCAGCGTGATTTATGTACACCTGACGCTCGCATCCCTGCTACCAACAACATTCCTTTTTTGGGAGACCACCTAGTTACATATAAAAGCGTTGGTGTTGGCTTATTGAAATATTCTAGCCTTATGGGTACTTTCCCTACACCACTTCCACCTACCGCACATCATATTGCTGCCGTCAATATGATCTCGACTATGCCTTATCAATCCTTGGAATCATCTGATCCTTGGATTGTACCTAGTCCCCTGGAATTCGATGTGCTCGGTGACACTATGCCACTTAGCCCAGCCGAGGCCACATATGTAGCTATCCAATCTACCTCTCCCTCTTTGGACAATCCACATTTATTGGCACCCGATGCCTACTCGGTGCCCTCATGGTTGGATTCCCTGTCGTCTGCCGTCGATTACATTTCCCAAAATTTTCCTTCGGATGAATCTATTATGGAAATTCTTAGCATTGACGATCTTCCTTGGGATGATAACCATCATCGATCCTCTTTTCTTCCACCTTTGGAAGAAATTCACCAAGACATACGCTCGGTCTTCCCTCCCGATGTTACCGATGCTCTACAATCTCCCATCCTCACACAAGATACTCTCTCTGAGGGGAATATGGGTAACATCTCTACTATGATCGCTATTGACATTTCAATCAAAGAAGGTGTCATGGAAAACATCAACCTTGGTGCTAATTGCACACCCAAGGAAGTGTTTTCTTACACCGCTTTGTTTAAATAATTCTGCGATGTCTTCGCATGGAGTTACGAGGAAATGCCAGGGATTGACCCTTCAATCGTCGTACACAAAATCAAAAATTACCTTGATGCGAAACCGGTTCGACAAAAGCTTCGCTTGATTCATCCCAAGAAAATCGCAGCTATAAAGGCAGAAGTTGAAAAACTTCTAAAATCTGGCTTTATCTACCCCGTCCCTTTGACAGAATGGGTCTCCAACCTTGTTCCGGTTGCCAAAAAACAAGGGACCATCCGTGTTTGTGTGGACTATCGAGATCTCAACAAATCTTGTCCTAAGGAAAACTACCCTACGCCCTTCATCGACCAAATCATCGATAATTGCGCAGGGAACGTAATCTTCTCTTTCATGGATGGATTTTCTGGGTACAACCAGATTGAAATCTTACCTTCTGATCAACATAAGACAACCTTTATCTGCCCTTGGGGAACTTTTTCTTATCGAAAGTTACCATTTGGCCTAAAAAATGCTGGTGCTACTTTCTAGCGGGCCATGTCGTACGCTTTCCACGATATCAAGCATATCGCAGAGCCTTACCTCGATGATTTACCCACCCATTCATCCAATCGATCCGATCACATTGCTCACTTGTGAGTGATTTTTCTTCGATGTCGGTTCTACCATATTCGCTTGAACCCACACAAGTGCATTTTCACCATCGAATCTGGTCAACTCCTTGGTTTCATTGTCTCCAAAGATGGGATCAGGGTGGATCCCTTAAAGATCAAGGCCATTCTAGCCTTACCCCCATCTACCAATTTAACCCAACTTCAGAGTTTGCAAGGCAAAGCAAACTTCCTTCGTCGTTTCATCTGCAACTATGCCGAGAGAACTAAAGGATTCATATGGTTACTGCAGAAAAACGTCCCTTTCATCTGGGATGACACTACCTAGTGGTCATTCGATGCTCTCAAGCACGCCTTGACCCACGCTCCCTTGTTACACCCTCCGGAGTACACAAAGGACTATATCCTTTACTTGGCTGCCTCCACTTCCACTATTGCAATGGTGTTAGTTTAGGAGGACCCTAACGGAAAAGAACACGTGATTTACTATCTGAGAAAGAGTCTATTTGGACCCAAACTCCGATATTCACATGTCGTGAAACTGGCTTTGGTAGCCGTCATTGCTATCCAAAGATTCCACCATTACATCTTATTACGCACCACCACAATGATCGCAGACTCCAATCCCATGTACCACGTCTTGACGCGTCAAGTACTTGGGGGAAAATATTCAAAATGGATCGTCATTCTTCAAGAATTCGATCTTGAGTTCACGAAGGCTAAAGCCAAAAAATCCCTGGTGTTTGCAGAGCTTATCTGTGCTCTCCCTTGTGCCGATGAAAACATTGAACCTAGAGATTCTCTCCCCGATGAATCTCTATTCCTCATCAGCACCTCTGATCCTTGGTACGGAGACATTCTCCTCTACCTTCAAACCCAACATTTTCAGCCCAACATCTCTCGCGAGGAGCGTCGACGCATTCGTCACCACTCTCGTCGTCATCTCATCATCGACGACACCTTGTATCGCTGTGGTATTGACACCATCCTTCGGTGATGTCTGATTCACGAGGAGGCTGAACGCATTTTGAATGATTGTCACCTTGACGCCTGTGGCGGTCACCTTTCTGGGATGGCCACAGCCCAAAAAATCCTACGTGCCGGCTACTTTTGGCCCTCGATTTTCAAAGATTGCATCGAGGCCGTCAAAAAATGCCCACCTTGCCAAGTCTTTAACAAGAAGGCATGCACCCACCCTACTGCATTGCACCCCATTATCACCATCAGCCCCTTTGCCAAGTGGGGTATCGATTTCATGCAGTGTAAGCCTACCTCAGCCGGGGGGCACGGTTACATCATCGTCGTCGTCGACTACTTCACCAAATGGGATGAGGCTATGCCTACCTTCCTGAATGATGGTCGTACTGCAGCTCTGTTTCTTTTCAACCATATCACA
>JASDQU011507013.1:0-16226 GCA_032191745.1 Picea mariana
TTGTGTGCTCATTCTCTACCTGCACTCATGCATACTCCCCTGTGTATGTATGTCTATCTCCCTTCCATTTGGAACATTCTCCCTTTTCCTTGGGTTCATGTGCTTGCTTCTATCATAAGCTTCTAGGAGTCAATCTCCTGAATCGAAAGGGCACCTATGTGGTGTACCTTTGGTTAATGGCCCCAGCTGACCCAACCATTTTCCCCGGTACAGTTCCAAGAGTAGAAATAACTACCCAACCACCATGTCTCATATGATTAACTTGTTTCTCTTTCTTGTGAATGAAGGAAGGCAGGGTACTTCAGACAAATCGGGTAATCAAGGTTTCTTAGGTGGAGGTTGAATTCTTGGATAAACAAGGTAATTCTCAATTTCCCCTCAATTGTTTCCCCTTGTGGTATCATGTCCAATACTTCAAGGCTTCCCCTTCAATAAGCTTATTGGAAAATTATTATTAAACATAAAACACAATTACAGTGTCCATCAATCATAGTCATTAAGTCTTAATCATAATTATAGACTTGTGGGAAAACAGGGTGTTACATGGAGGAGAAGCAAGAGGAGGAGGAGGGCCATGTGGTGGATCATAGGATGTGGATGGGTCTGGTGAAGTGTCAGATGGATTAGAATCATGAGCATGATCCCTCAACCTCTCGATGAGGTTGACAACACCGACAATATGACGCGTCAACAATGTCATGTCACGATGCAAAGTCGTACATATCGTAGACAGATATGGTGCCCGCAATATGTCTCTAACCAATGTGGGTACCACTATGTGACTAATCATGACACCGCATAGGTGATCTGCCACCTCTATCTGGACTCTTTGATCCAGCTTGCATGACATGCGGGATCTATGTACTACAGGCTGATCCTCTGCCTCCTCCATCACCTCATCCTGTTGGGCAAGCTCATCCCCAACATATGTGCCAATAGATAATAATAATAAGATATTTAAAACAAAATGTTACAATAAATTACATGTGCATTAGATAAGACATAAAAATGTTCAACTAGATTTTTCAAAACATAACGATAATATTACTTGTATGGGTATTGTACAATATCAAGGATACGATTTTCCTCTCTAGCCAAAAAATCACATACATCCCTACCTACTAGAGTACATGAAAAATCATATGGCCCCTCTTGGGCAACAACTACCCCTACATGCGCATATGCACATCAAACATAGGCCTAGCGGGAAATTGAGGTATTGTTGGTCAAGTGGCATGAACCCTCTCAAAAAATTAGGTAAATAACTCTAACGTGAATGGGAAGTATCTCCTCCCATTTAAAACAATGCGACGATGATGTAATGCAAAACAAAACTGTCTCAAAAACAATTGTGACCACCTAATCAATTGGGGCCTCTGCACTAAACTATCTACATAATGCATCAAAGGGAAACTAATTTGTTTCCCATCAGAGCTAGAGTGTGACAGTGTCGAGATAATAAAACACAACACTTAACCTCCTCTATATGAAATGAAAGCATCCACATCTGACCAAGGAACCTGGAATCACAAAGGGGAAAGAACGTCTAGATTGACATATTTATGCACATAAGCTAGCTAGGTCTCTCCTACAACACCAAATGGTAGATCATGGAACTAGGGTCAATCCTCCCCTGTTGGCCCTCGACCAAGTTTTGAGGAAACCTTGGTCACGCTTGGACCACTTTTGAACTTCGACACATTGTTCAAAGAAGGAGCGCCCATGCAGAGCTGAGATCACAGATCTCACTTATTTTGCGGGCTATGTGGACTCGGTAAGGGGTTTTCTAGGGTTTTTGTAATGGGTTATGGGATGTCGGCCCATGGGGTTTTCCCATGTTTGGCCCTATTGTAAGAGATTGTAAAAGTATAAATAAGTACGAATGTATGGTAAAAGTACTTAGAAGTTTTTGGGAAGAGCTAAGTGCAAGAATTCCTTGAGAGCTAAGTGCAAGCAGTTCAATGGCTTTGTGCAAAGGAATGAATGTATGTTATAGATTTGTGCTTGATAGAGAGCAGCTTTATGCCTTAACCTAGTGTTGGAAGGAGGATCTGGTGCTCAATGCCTAGATCTATTTTCCTATGTGAAGCTTGACTCTGTGGCATAGTGCACAGGAGTGAATGAATGTAAGATTCAGACGAATAATAAAGAAGGCGAAGCGGTTGGTGGACGTAGCCCCACACCGGGGTGAACCACGTATATCTTTTGTCTTTGGTTTGCTTTGTGTTGTGTTGTTTATGTTATGAATCTACTCAGTGCTTTGATTATTATATGATAGATAGATTTGTTGTTGCTTAGTGATTTACTTGTGTTAAAGATATATGAATGTTAGATCTAACTTAGTGTTAAGTGCTCAGAATATATAATCATTTATTGTTACTGCTTCAATCTATCTTTGGGTATGTTCTGCGATGTTACTAAGATTAGGAAACTAATGCATTTCATCTTCTAAGTGTTAATAGAATACCATGCGAGGTGTTATTATCACAGATATGTGTCCCAACATGGTTACAGACACCTGCATCCTATAACCCCCCTGCTTCTACCTCAGGTGAGACTTCGCTTGCTTCGCAGGTGTCACCGAAGGGTCGTTGGTCGGGGTTTTGTTGGTGTGTTGTTAAGCGTTGAACCCTAGGTCTGCCCCTGTGCCAACAAATGGTTATGTTGTCGGGACCTGAAACTGTGATTGCTAGGAACTGAAGTAAAGAAAAGATAAGCTATGTGCATAGATCTACTGCTAAAGTTTGTAGTACTCTACTTGACTTGCGAAGCTCTGTGCTAAGAAAGAAATTTGATCTGAAGAAAAGAGGTAAGATCTTAAAATAGGTAAAGCTTTGTGCTTTGACAAGAGAAAGATAAGTGAAATTTTTTGTTTTGAAAGCATGAATTTAAGTATGCTTAACAGATTTTGTCCTAGTCTAAAGGCTAGGGCGCAGTTGAAAGAAAGAGTTGATCTGAGTAAAGTTAATAGAAATGAAGAAAGATATGTTATTCCTATGCATAGAAAGAATTTTTGGACTAATAAGTGGATGCAGGAACCTAGAAAAAAAAATTGCAGAGTGTAGGTCCAACACTGTGATCCTAGTGCGCAGTACAGAAGAAGTTGGGAAACATTTAAAAGGAAAAGAGGATCGATATTGTGCTATAATTGCAGAAGACCTGGACATCTTGCTAGGGAATGCCCTAGCGCAGGTCCTATTTGTCTTTGTTGTAAGATTGTTGGTCATGAGGTTGAGGATTGTCCAAGGATGATTGCTAAAGTTGAACGAATGAACATCAGACAAGAAAAGTATGAAGGAAGTCAAGAGACTAAGGGCGTGTTAGAGAATCATAAAGAGAAAGAATCAAAGAAAGCTCAGACTACGTTATTACAGTTGAAAGAAATGATGGATGTTCACAAAGGTACAGTGTAGTCGCCTATGAAAGTGAGAGAGAAGAGTTTCATGCGATGCTCTAGGAGGAAAAAGCCTAGCTACAGAGAGAAAAGGAGCAGTTGCTCGCAGAGCGAGCCGCGGTCAAAGAGGTAGTGAGTAAACCATGTCACTCTGTGTGTTAGGCTTGAAATAGGAGGAACTGGAGTCGGTCGAGGATCAAGTAGTGAAGCTCGTTGAGAGCATCCAGCAGCTTCAATCTAGGATAACAGAATTAGAGGCTCAAGTAGTATCGAGCACCCTAAAGGAGGTGCGTGACCAGAGGGAGGAAACTACTAAGAATGCAGTAGTAAGGATATGAGCCCTCACCTCAGAGTGCAAACAACTGAGTGATAGAAGCACACAGACATATGAACGACTCACCGAGGATCCAGAGCTAATAAAGTTGGAAGCACAACTACATGAGGCGCAGTAGCAGGCATTTTTCATGCAGGCACAAATGAAGTTGCTTGTCATACTTGAAAGAATGAAAAGATCCCAGGAGTAGCGTGCAGTACAACAACACATCACTGCCCTCCAAGGAAAGTTAATGGAAGTCACGTAGAAGTTGCAACTTGTGCAGGGCGAAACCTGCAAGGTGTTCAAAGACATTGATGGACAAGGCTCACAATTGAACCAAGTGGTTGCAACAGTAGAACAACGCCTGGAAGGGCCTGTTACAGAGCAGACGATCTAGAAGCTCACTGAGCAAGAGGCTCAGGCGAAGCAACAAGTCGAGGCAGCTCGAGTTAAGCTCGAGGCCTTCGAAGCAGCATTGACCAGAGCTGAGTGACTTGGGATGAGTCGCAAATGGGTGTTGGGGGCCTGTTGGCCCTTGACCAAGTTTTGAGGAAACCTTGGTCAGGTTTGGACCACTTTTGAACTTCGACACATTCTTTGAAGAAGGAGTGCCCAGGCAGAGCTGAGATCGTGGATCTCTCTTATTTTGCGGGCTATGTAGACCTAGTAAGGGGTTTTCTAGAGGTTTTGTAATGGGTTATTGGATGTCGACCCATGGGGTTTTCCCATGTTTGGCCCTATTGTAAGGGATTGTAAAAGTATAAATAAGTAAGAATGTATGGTAGAAGTACTTAGAAGTTTTTGGGAAGATCTAAGTGCAAGAAGTCCTTGAGAGCTAAGTGCAAGCAGTTGAATGGCTTTCTGCAAAGGAATGAATGTATGTTAAGGCTTTGTGCTTAATAGAGAGTGGCTTTGTGCCTTAACCTAGTGTTGGAAGGAGGATCTGGTGCTCAGTGTGCAGATCTCTTGTCCTATGTGAAGCTTGACTTTGTGGCTTAGTGCACAGGAGTGAGTGAATGTAAGATTCAGACAAATAATAAAGAAGGCAAAGCGGTTGGTGGACGTAGCCCCACACTAGGGTGAACCACGCATAGCTTGTGTCTTTGGTTTGCTTGTGTTGTGTTGTTTATGTTATGAATCTGCTCGGTGCTTTGATTATTATGTATGATAGATAGATATGTTGTTGCTTAGTGCTTTACTTGTGTTAAGGATAAATGAATGTTAGATCTAACTTAGTGCTAAGTGCTCATGATATATAATAATTTATTGTTACTGCGTCGATCTATCTTTGGGTATGTTCTGCGATGTTACTAAGATTAGGAAACTAATGCATGTCATCTTCTAAGTGTTAATAGAATATCCTGTGAAGTGTTATTATCACATATCTGTGTCCCAACGTGGTTACATACAYCTGCRTCCTGTAACCCCCCTGCTTCTACCTCGGGTGAGACTTTKCCTTCTTCACAGGTGTCGTCAAAAAGGCCGGTAGTCGAGGTTTTGTTGGTGCATTGTTAAGCATTGAATCCTGGGTCTGCTCCTGTGCCAAAAAACCCTCCTAGACAACCCATTGATGAAATAAACATCCTCCTCCGTGTGTTGATACCACATATCAGGACCAACCCTGAATGCTTGTCGACCATGATCCTAACGACAGATCAATTTTTGTAACAATGAAGAGTTCCCTTCGATGGATGTACCCTCCTCATGAAACTTGAGGCCAACATCCATCAAAAGGGCATGTGTCTGTTGTGAAAGAGGGTGAATGAACAACCCCCCCTCCCTCTCTCTAGCCTCCCACTCATGTACAAATGTGTACATTTCAACTTGTTGTTGTTGTAGCTCCTCCTCTCGTTGTCGTCGTCTATGGTTCACATACACATATTTTTAGGCACTTATATATAGATAAAATGAATTGAAATTATAAAACACACACATATATAAATAATTTGTATTTAAAAAAAACTAAAATTATTTTTTGTTGGCAAGAAAATGTAGAAAATTAACAAGTGTGCCTAAAATTGTAACTATGCACTACAAATGGTGCTTTGTATCATACAAATAGCATTGTCATGTGGTGGTGTTATGGTCATGCATCGATGCACCATGTTTCTTGTCGCACAACCATGTATTTTACCAGTGCATTCCATAGGATGCACCGCGCTGTTAAATTGTTTTATACTCGGCGTGGTGTCGTGCTCTTTATAACACTAGTGTGTTTATTTTACCTAACGACATTACCAAGTTAAATTGTTTTATTGCAAATTAAGCGGTGCGATGTGTTAATATGAACGCACTGGTGCTACTGTGTTATTGGAGAACTAGAATTCTGTTTTGCGGTTCGTTGGGTTGTGTAGAGAATCTATAACAGGGCATACAATGAGACACCTCGGCATGCCAAGTCATTCAATATTTTTCCCGATGCGTTTCTCTTAATAGCACCGGTGCATTTGGTTAACGAGGACACCATGCCACGCCAAAATTTATGGTGTGCAAACTTACTAGTGCGCTTTGTTAAACTGAAAGAATCAGTGCCCCAGCTCTACAAGAGCACTAGAAAGTTGTTTAGCAATGCATTTTCTTTCATAACACATCGACGACGTGGCCTCACAAAATATGGACAACCATTTTAATTATGTTTTAAAACTTATCACAGTGTGTTTCCTTTAACAACATTGGTGTGTAATGTTAGAGCTTACGCACTGGTGCTCCTCGTTTACTGTCGCACCGCCATGTGTTTTAGCGATGTGTCCCATAATACGCACCACTCTGATAGATTGTGAAATATCTGGCTTGGTGATGTGCTCTTTACAATACCAATGCATTTTTTGGACCTATGAGCACCGCTAGGTTAAATTGTTTTATTGCAACTTACGCAATGTGATGTGTTACTATGAACGCACTGTTTCTACCGTGTTATTTTAGCACTGATGTTTTTTTTAGCGGTTCATTGTGAATAATAGAGCACCGACAACGGGACATCCAACGAAACCCCCCATTGTGCCAATTCAATCAATTTTTGTCCTAGTGCGGGTCTGTTAACAACATCGATGCATTTAGTTGAAATGGTTGCACCGCTACGTTAAATTTTATGGGTTGTAAACATAGTGGTGCACTTAATTAAATGGAACACACCAGTGCTCTAGTGTTCCAAGAGCGCTGACATGTTGTTTAGCAAGCATTGTCCTTTATAACGCACTGAGAGCAGGTCATCACAAACAATGCACCAGTTGAGGGGCATCACAAAAGACGCATCGATTTGTTTTTTTAATTTATTGCAGTGTTCTTCCTTGAATGACATGGTGTGTACTTTTGGACTAGCCACACCGGTGGTGGTGCTTACTATTAATTTTTCATAGGACGCACCGCTTCGGGGTGAGATGAAGTGTTTAGGCGCACCGCGCAGAATTGGAAAAAATATTGAAAAAATGGCCAAATTTCAAGCTAAATTCAAATTTAATATGATTAAAATGCAAATAGGAAGGTATTAAAAAATTTACATGGTTTATTATGTCCCAAGGAATCATGGTTCCACCATTGAGAGAAAATGAAAATTTGTAGTAATTTCCAAAATTTGAAAATGTGTGGAATCTACAAGTGCAGCTCAGCAACTCATTGTAGAGCACACAAAAAAGGCATCTTTGGAAGGAGAGTGAGCATTGTTGCTTGCTTGAGAGTTTGGAAGCATAGGATGAAGTGTAACAGTGAAAATCGGTTTGGTAATTTTTTTTATGCACCCTACTGCGATGCGTCTAACGATAGGGATATGCATTGAGGCGTAAGATTCGATGACACCAATTCACTTTGATAGGTCCTGGTTATTTTTATTATAAGTTATGGTGGTTGTTTTAAACATTTACGTACTGGTGCGTTATTTTTTATGTGTGCACCGGTGTGTATGTACCTTACATGCACACTGGTAAAAAAACCTCTGCAAAAACCTTCGGCCACCAACCTCCACTAACAAACTCCGCTATAAATAAAGAAGGGATAAATATTTCGGGGAGGTTTTGTAAAAACCTCCACTAGAAGGTGTTCTCCTTGTAGTGTGGTCTTAGTGCTTTCCTCTCTAAATTTACAAACTCATTTGTTAATCATTCTCTTCTCATTGCCTTATTTTGCTTTCCTATTTATTAAGTCATCCATTTGATATCATTCATTGAAACATCATTATGGTTTGACTGGATATTATGTTCCAACTTTGGCTTTTTTCCAATTTATTTCTCATCGCATTATTTTGTCTTATCTCGTCCACTTCATTTATATAGAGAAAACAAGAGTTGTAGGAAGTAAAGTCTCTACCCTTGTTTTTTGTATTTGAAGAATAAAATAGTTAATTTATGTTATCAATCTAAGTTAGTAGAAATTTTTTGTTACACCCTTTGTGCAATTCTTGAACTCTAAAAAGTACATGCATAGAATAATCAACCCATGTACAGTGTAGTAAGTAAATATTGTCATATGTTTCTAAAAACACTATCAACACTCTCTGCACAACATTAAAAACAAGATTCAATTACCATAAACTTTTCAGTGTAAATTGAATAACTAATATGCACATTGAGAACGGTGTTTAGTTACCTTCATGTCATCAACCTATTAACTTCAACCAATAGTCATTGGTTGACTTATCTCCAAATCACCTTGACTCTAGCTTTTATGCAAGCTCCATGAGACTCGCAAGATCCAATTACTTCTAACCATCTTAGGTATTAGATGTTTTAGGTATACTTTGAATATTTCAAGATATAGAACCTAAAAATGAATTAGTGGCAACTCCATCGATTTCCATAAAACTACCTAAAACTCACCATGGGATGAACATGTGGCAACTCCATCTATTTCCATAAAACTACCTAAAACTCACCATGGGATGGACATGGATGGTTGAGGCTAGCAAATAGAGAATACCAACTACCCCAAATATAATCCTCCATGAAGTGCATGAGATAGTGGAAAGTTTCAAGAAAAAAAGCTTTCGAAAAACCCTCAAGTTGGCCTTGACTTGGCTTATGGTTCTCGTTGTGTAAACTCTAGCCCCGCCGCATCCATGTGTTCGCCGTGACTTCCTCTAGTGGGGATGTTGGCATCCCTCCCCTCCCTCCTCCTCCCCCGCCAGACATCGTGACCTTCACCGCTCTAGTTTCCTCTCTCCCAAAAGGTTCAAAACCCGTGCAATCTTGATTTGTCAAGAAAGTAGACGTGATTCCCATTATTCCGGTCCAAGCCAATTCTAGGGCCTTGGCTCTAAATTTTTTTGATCGGGGTCCTATTAAGAAAGTTACTAGGTTTTGGCCCTCCCCCATTCAATGGCACTTTGGATTGAAAAACAATGGAAACCACATCTAAAAGGTAAGCTTTCATACTCTTTTTGCAGGAGGGTTTTTTATGCATTTCTTTTTGAAGACAAAACGAACCATGATCTGATATTCAGAAGTGGCCCTTATTTCATGGGCGCCTGTGGAATGTATCTTAATAGATGGACCCAAGATTTTAATCCGAAGAATGGAATTCCTTTTATTGTGCCTATATGGGTTCGCCTTCCTTTCCTCTCTCTCCATTGCTGGAATGATGGAACTCTTCGAGCCATTAGTAACTCTTTGGGTAAGTACATTGACCGAACATAACCTAAATACGGTCTTCATGCTTGCGCCCACATTTGTGTGGAGGTAGATATGGAAAAATGCCTCCCTGAGGCCATCAACCTCTCCCTCTATGGTTGGTCTTACCTTCATCAGGTTGACTACGAGCAGTTGCATTTCAAATGCAAGATCTGCCACGAATATGGGCATTTTGCTAAAAGATGCCCCAAAGATTTGGTGGTCAAACTAAAAGGAGAACCAGATGAGTAATGGAAATAGCCACGTCACAAGAAACAAGCAACCAAACAAGCAGTTCAACAAGAGAAGGTCGCCCAATTAGGAAAAGTTATGACACAGGAGGGAGCTACCTCTAATCCAAAGTCTCAGGAGACGTTGACTTCTTCATCAACATGAAATCAACATGCTAATATTCCAACCAGAAATCAATATGACAGCCTATCCATTCCAAATGAAATTTATGAAGAGGACCAACCCCATCATCCTTAACATATCCCTGGTGACCCAATGAATCAACCGATACTTTCTGTGATTCCCCCTCCTTCCACCAACGAATACCATGAATAAGGGGAAATCAAAGGAATTTCCAAAGATGAATAACATCAAGATCCCACAAAAATACCCATTGAAAAGAAACATGGGAGGCCAACTAACAATCAGAGAAGGGAAACAACAGCCAAAAAATACATCGATCTAGGAAAACAGAGCACCCTATATGGGCACACCAAAAAAGAATCACGCATTTTAAGGAATCAGAGTAGCTCGTCTCCTCCTCAGGGAGGAGCATCCAAAACCTCTTCTAAATGATGAAGCTAATTTCCTAGAATTGTTGAGGACTAGGTAGTAGTCATAAGAAATCATTTCTAAGAAGTTTGATTCGATCAGAATCTCCCCTAGTTCTTTTACTCTAGGAAACGAAATTGTAGGACTCAGTAGCACTGTAGGATGCTTAATTTTTTCGAAGAACATGTGCAGGTGTTGCGGTTAGCTCTAGAGGTGCATTTGGAAGGCTCTACACTCTCTAGAACCCACATTTCTTTCACCTCCTAGACTAGTCATGCTCTTCAAATTGGATCCAGGTGACACTTACTCATCTTCCCTCTGGTAAGTCTTTTTCTATTTACAATATTTATATGCCCTTTGTCTATCATGATCAACTACAATGTTGGAATTCTCTTTTGGCTCTACGGGATCAAGCAAACTAGGTCCCTTACACCTTTTTTGGAGACTTCAATACCACCCTCCATGCTTCGGAGAAATGAGGGGGGACTATAGTGAGGGATTATGCTCGGGAACATATGGAAGAACTAATATTTGATTTGGATCTGATGGACATTAAACCCACCTCGAGCAGATTCACTTGGTTTAATAAAAGGCATGAACTAGGGCACATTACTGTGAGACTAGACCGATTTCTCATAAGTGGTTGATTATTAGAAGATTAGTTACTCCCCTCTTCTCATATCCTTCCTTGGTCTGGTTCTGATCATCGCCAAGTCTCCTTGTCCCTTTCCCCCCTATCTCTCTAGGTCATATTCCATTCTATTTTAACCCCCTATGGGCCTCCGACCCCTCCTTCATGGACCTAGTCTCGTATTCCTAGAACTCCTGGATTAATGAGTCTCCGGTCTTCATCTGGGAGAAAAAAATTAAGACAGTAATGTTGGCTCTCCGAGAATGGGTTCTTCTCAAGGACCCATATGAGAAATAAGCAATTTAGGAGATAAAGAAAAAACTAGATGAAACCATACTCAAGTTGGAGACTCCCCCCATATCCCCCTCCATCCTTCTTGATGAGCAACATACCTTTAATGAATATCATAAAATGATGCAGACTGAAGAGAAAACTTGGAGACTTAAGTCAAGAATCATATGGATTCAAGTAGGAGATCATAACACAAAGTTTTTCCACAAGAAAGCTAAAGCTCGACCATGGAAAAACAAAATTGATGAAATCAAAGGAATCGATGGCTTGCAGAGGTCAAAATCAACTTAAATCAGCAGCCAAGGACCACTTTGAGAAGCTCTATACAGAAGACGGAGAAGTAGATATTGAAGCTCAGGAGACTCTCCTCCATAACATTCCTACACTCATCACACAAGAAGATAGTGAGTATTTAATTCAGTCTATCACTGAGGAAAAATTATTGGGGGCACTTCAACAAATGAATCCAAATAAGGCTCCGGGTATGGATGGGTTCATAGTGCAATTTTATCTTCTTTATCGGAACATAGTCAAAAGGGATTGAGTTCAAATGGTTCAATATGTCCAGAAATCAGCCACAATGGGCGGCAATATTAACTCCTCATTTTTGGCACTCATCCCCGAGGATTCCAATCCCTCATCCTTTGTTATATTTAGACATATCTCTCTTTGTAATGTCTCCTAAAAAATCATTTCAAAAATTATCACCATCAGACTTAAGTCTCATCTGCACAAATTAATCTCCCCCAATCAAGGAGGCTTTGTAGAAAAACGACAGATGATAGATAAGATTCTTATAGTCTAGGAAGCCTTTCATTCCTGCAAGGAATGAGGAGATAAGGGATGGACATCAAGTTGGATATGGCCAATGCCTCTGACAGGGTTAGGCACATCTTTCTCTTCGCAATTCTGACCAGATTTGGGTTTGGTGCAGACTTTCTGGCATGGATTTCCTCTTGTATATGTGGGCCTTGGATATCCCCTATGATTAATGGTCGTCCATCAAAATTCTTCAATCTCTATAGAGGAATGAGGCAAGGATGTCAATTATCCCCAATTCTTTGTATCTTGATGGTTAAAGCCTTGAGCAGAATTTTGAGTAAGGCCAGACAGGAGAAGCACATTCCTGGAATCAAAATCACTAAGAGAGCAAAAAGAAATAATCACTCCCAGATCACAGATGACACCATTCTATTGGGAGGGGCCTCTGTCATCATAGCCAAATGCTTTAAGGAGACTTTGGATACCTTTATGAAAGCATCAGGGGGGGAGATAAACATTTAGAAAAGTTGTATTTATGTGTGGAATGTCAATTCCAAGGTGGCCTCTAGCATAATAGACATCTTCCAATTCTCCCTGGAAGAAAATTGGACCTCTTTTAAATATCTTGGCATCCCCATTTGCCTCTGACATCTGCCTAGCTCAGCTTGGACCCCTATTGTTGAAAAAATCAAATGTAAATTCACCCTTTGGGGTTCTCGCTGGCTCAATAATGTGGGCAGGGTGGTCCTCATTAAATCTGTTCTCTCGGCTCTTTTGATCTTCCATTTCTCCCCCCTGCTTTCCCCTACCTTCATAAAGTCTACCATTGCTCAAGAGTTGTGAAATTTTCTCTGGAAGGGGGGTAAATCCAAGACCAAGCGTCTGCACCTAGTCAACGGGGTTGTGGTTTGTGCCCCTAAATCAAATGGGGGGTTGGGTATACTAGATCCCTCCCTTTCTAATTTGGCCCTTGGAGCCAAAATTCTGTGGAGATTGGTAACCGACAATCAAGAATGGTGGAAGAGAGTGATTTTAAATAAATATTTAATTGGGGATATGCTTAGATGCCTCGATTCTCCTCCTTCAACGATTTTGGACTCCCCCATTAGGAAACTTCTCAGAGATTCACTACCTCTTTTTCAAAGCAAGGCAACTTGGATTCCAGGGAATGGTAAGTGAATCTGTGTTTGGATAGATAGCATAATGGGGCACCCTCCACTTCTTCAGACCAATTCGTTGCAACCTCTCTATCAATGGTGTACTTCCAATCAAAGACTCTCTCTTTTTTATATCTCTCAATGGCATCCGTCAGGGAGTTGGGATGGTTGGCATATTCCAGATCTTCCTGATCAACTCACGGGAGCTTTTCAAACCCTTTCTTCTTTGCTCAAAGGTTGTGCACCTTCTCATCTAGAAACAAAAGACACTAGAGGTTGGGGATATGATGCCTACTCTGTTAAAGTTAGATACATGACCCTCTTGGCTCAACCCACCCTCCCACCAAGATCGAGAATGTGGAATAAAATTCAGAATAATGACAGCCTCCCGAAGATCAACATGTTTTTTTGGACCCTCGGCTATGGGAAAATCTTGACTGGAGATTAGTTGCAAAAAATAGGTTTTAAAGGACCCCACTGGTGTATTATTTGCAAGCAGGGGGCATAAAATAGTAGTCATGTTTTCCTTGAATGTTAGTTTGCTAGAGTTGTTTGGTCGTCTGTCTTGGGAAGCCTCTTACCCCGAACTAATCTTCCAGTCTCAATTACCAATCTCTTCAGTCGTTGGCAGACCTCCTATAGTGGATTGTTGGTGCTCAAGTAATCCTTTAAAGTCAATTTTCTTGCTTTGCCACAATTTACCACATGGAAAATATGGCTAGCTAGGAACCATGCCATTTTTTAGGATGTCTTTACCCCCCCTGAGATGGTTGCATCCAAAAGATTGGGTCTCTTGGCTAAATTTATATCCTTTTGAGACAGTGGTCAGGACAAAAAAATCTCCTTCCAGCAGAAGAAGTTTGGTGGCAAAGACTCTTCTCCTCTCCGCAAAGGATACATTCCATCCAAATCTATCATTCCCCCTTTCATTTTTCTAGATCTTCCTGGCAACTTCATATCTCTCTCGAGGACTTTGTAGATTGGAAATGGAAACAATCAGAATATATTATTTATTTCGATGGTGCCTCAAAAGGCTTATTTTTTCTTGGAGCCTAGGCTATGCAACCAATAGCCAAGTGAAAGTGTATGCCATGTATCAAGGCATGTTGTTAGCTAAAATATGTGGGATTCCCTCCCTCACTATTCTTGGAGAATCTAAGGTCATTCTTAACTTTATTCATAAAGGGACCCTCCCGTCAAATATGAAACTCATGAACATTCGATTCAAAATCCAACAATAACGCAAACAATTCCATTCAACTTCTTTATTTCACATCCTCGGGAATAATAATTCTCTGGTCGATCAACAAGCCAATTTTTCTCTAAGGGACCCGGAAGGCACTCTTCGAATTGATGAGAAGTCATCCCTTGACTTTATCCCATGATTTTATCTAGCCCTCCCAATGCTCTGTTTTTGTATCTACATTTTATGTATCTTTTATAGACACTACACTGGGAATGTATTTGGATATATGTTTCTGTATATCCTTGACATTTATAGGGCTCTAAAGGTTTTAGCATAAATTAGACTGTCGGTTCTTGAAGGTCTAAAATATCATATATATAGATGTATTTCCTCCTTTACTATAGCTTGCCTGCAATATTTTTAATAAAAAAAAATTCCTAGTTTCCTTAAAAAAAAATAGTGAAATGTTTCGCAATAAATATCAACCAACTCCCATATCTAACCAAATCCAAAAAGATAAGGTATGAAATAATATAGTAGCAAGAGATGGGTCCTTCCATGTACCATGTGATATAGAACCATCCACATTTCAATGCAAAACAAATAGGATGGATTGATGGCTATGGGTTGAAGCCAACCTTAAAACTAGTTGCAATAACCTCTTGAAAGTGATTGAACAACCCCATGACAATGCGATGGCAACAAAATTACATCAACATCCATCTTATAAACGATCACCTATGTTTCTTTTTCGGTGGCATATATAGTCTTTCATGAACTTATAAGTAAATATTTTAATGAAAGAGTCAAAACAAACGAATATATGGAAAATATTGGCAAGAAAAATCTAACAATTTTTTTATTAATAAAATATCATTGTTAAGGTAAATGTTTTGTTTTTTTTTCAACATTTAAAATAAAATTGTTTTTTTTTCAAAATTTAAAATAAAATTGTTTTTTTTTATTTAATGAATAATTTTATTAGAATATTTTATTTTAAAATAAGATTATCTTAGATTCATTTCAAATCTATATTTAATAAGTGCTTGTAACATACCCAGACTTCAAGCTGAGTCACGCTATTGCTAAAAACAGCAAAATAAAAACTATGATACCAATTCTAAATGCGAAAAAATGCCAAGCATAACATTCAAGCTCATTCAAGCTCATGCAATTCATATAAGGGTCACTTGATCCGTCGGATCTTTTAATGACTATGGTTGAGTTTTAATTTTGCATGCGTTAATTAACCATTTGAGAAAACTTAGTGAAGAATGAGGAAAGAAGAGGAATTATAATAGCCATATACACATATGTAGATCTAAAATGAAAGAATAAACAACAAACCATAACACGCAGATTGATAACGGAGTTCGGCACAACTTTGCCTACGTCTCCGGGCCTTTTTCTCTGTGGGGGAGGCTTCTTTATTTCTGTTCAAATGTTCAAAAGTACATCGCTGCAATGCCATATGGCTACAAGACTAATTTGGTCATGTTCTTCCAGATCTCTAGAACCATGCAAAGAAAACGGCATGTAAAACGGACATCCGGAGCTCCCAGAAATGGTCCGACAGCGTCTCCTCCTCAAAATCTTCTCTTCCTCAAAATGGCTTTGGCTTGGCTTCTCCTCAGCATTATTCTGCTCTGAATGCCCTCCTATGGCCTCAAACAGGCCTGGGTTATATAGCTGGGAAGTTGGTTACTCATCTCCAACTTCCTCCCAAAAATTAGGCTCCAAAACTACCCAATAACTCCCAAAAATGGATAAAAACCATTAAAAATAGGTTTAACATTAATTAAAAACCCAAAATCAGTTAGAAAACCCACTTTATAACTATAATTTAGCATTTAGCCCCCTTCTGTTGTGCGCGCACCCCCTTGGCAGGGTCGTATGGGGCCATGTGGCCGAGCGCCAGCCCTCCCTTACGCGCCAACTCCTGGTCGCATATATTACAAATGAACCAAGGGCTGGGGCTAAGCCCCATCCCCTTTCTGCCATATTACATCAATTACACTTTAAATAAATATAAAGTGGTTCATTTAAACAAGAAATAACATGGCGCATTGGTTATAGGACTATTGTGAAGGCGCTTAGGCTTAGTGGTTG